>APFE031197052.1:1388-26720 GCA_000404065.3 Pinus taeda | reverse complement strand
ACAAAAACAGGTTCAGAATGATGTCTATTTTGATGTAGCTCTTCTTGCTGTAGCTGTGATTCAAGCTGCAAAAAATCAATCTTTTCCTGTGCATTTTGTAGACAGACCTGAATATCTGTGAGAGAAACTTTGCTAACTTTTAATGTATCTTGAGTAGTAGATGACATTAGAGTTTTGAGGAACTCTAATACTTCGCTGATTCTAGCCATTTTTTTTTTCAATGTCAGATTACTCACAATACACAGCAATATCCTTTATACATGTGCAGCAAATGATCAGAGTTCAATCAGCAAGCACCGATTACAATCTATTACATGAAAATAAGAGTTTACTCATGACCAGCATTATGTTCTGACAAAACAATCGACAAAACTTTTCTCCATAAAAGATTACAATCAGCCCACCAAACTCTTTATGCAGCAAGCACTATAATGAATTTTAAATACAAAGCCACACTGGGGTAGCAGCAACTGCAAACTTGCTTGGATCCTTCAAGTACTCTTTCACTTTCAAATCAGCATCAGCAACAAGTTCCAGAATCCAGGTTCTTTAAAATGGACTAGTAACATGCATCTCACAGAATAATAATCATCACATATATTCTGAGTATTTCGAGGTTTACTGGACAGTGAATATGTTGTTTTTCTTGTTAGTCAGGATATCTTTTTACATGATATCATCAGAGTATCTTCCTATAGGATTATATTTCGACTTTGACATTTTAATGAGTGCACTCATTTGTTTGGCCATTTTTGGTACATGACTATCTGCACTCTCTTTCTTAATATCAACTATATGTAAATTTTGAAAAAATTTATCCAAATTGCAACAATTTTAACCATTCCTTCACCTCGTTAGATATCTCCTTTAGAAATTCACTTACAAAATGGGAAACGAAGAAACCAACCTATGGCCGGTTTGGAAATGCAATCGTTCTAGAAGTAGCCGAAGAAAATGCATACATATTGAATACGGGCGGTTAGATGTGCTTGAAACATGACCAAGTCAAAATCCAGTTAAATTCAGTGAAATGATAATGTATGTTGAGTCAACAACTCAGCAATACGTGGCCAGCTTTACACATTGACTGACCCTTCAGCAAATATATATATAACGGTATCCCGAGCGGCCAATTATAAAATCATTTCGCTATTTTCTTTACTGTAACCATCCATTGTAGGAATAGTTTTCATCTCAAATCTGTGAGTTCAAATCCATATCATGGACTAGTAACGGACTAGTGCACATATTAAGAGCAATAATCATCACAAAAAGAAACGACCTTTCAAACGAACGCTCAGGGCATTGAATGAATTTTCAGCAGACATTTAACTGACCATATTTTAGGGGAAATAACAAATATACACCAGCCTTCAAAAAGGAATGCACAGGTTTCATTAATTGAAATGAAACGGCCAATGCACTGGGAGATATATCAACGCCAATACATGTTGCTAATGTACAGACATGTCAGGTTGGGTTGCGCAATTCCATTTGCATCATTCTTCCTCGGTGTTATGCTCTACCTTCCGCTCGCGATTGCCATGTTAACGTAATACCATTCAACGCAGTCAACATATACACAACGTTTAGTGACTGTGCAACAACGTATGGTGGTTTGCAGGGATGATTAAAATACCAACATACATTCCATTCGTGCAGGAGAAGTAATCCATGTCACAGTCATAACGCCTCCGACTTCAATGCCCCAGCCACAACAAGATAGAGGAGAGGAGCTCCTTCGACACCCTCACGCATTTAACATCTCCAGGTAGCAACCCTTCAGTCACAACACCTCCGTTCGACTGCTCTCACTACGCCACAACAACTCCAGGTAGCACACCAAGCGTTGTTACAGATTTTCATGAAGGGACAAAAGATGTTTGGAAACATGATCACAAATCTGTTTTTGAGTAGTCATATCACCTCCCAGATCAACACTTGCTCAAATATCGATGTGTTACTGAAAATTCCATTTTCAAACATGCGTTGGAACTACAAAGGATCGTTTGTCTGATGCTGGTTCATAACAACATATGATCCGAAAGCCCTTTTATTCTCCCTCACCGTAGGCACACTAATCCATTCTTGATGGATCCTGAATATCCGTTCTTCCAGGTTTATGTCTGCATTCTTCCACTAACAAAAGATAGGTCAGCCTTAAGATAGGTCGGTCCTCCCTTATGATTTAGATCAGCAAATATGAATCTCCAGATTTTCTTGTCTTAAGGTGAATCCTGAGTGCAGGATTACATAACCTTCATGCATATTATGAATCTTAGTGACAAACCTACACCAATATCAGGTTGAGAGACCAGAGAGCATAGAGAGGTCAGTTATGCCTAGAATAATAGCAGAGAATAATAGAGAATCACAGGTGAATAATAGACAGAGAGAAGCGTTTTGTATGCAGGTGGAGGAGCTACAGGAGCAGCATTCAAGCCAATGTTCAGAAATAAAATGCATATGACAGACAAGACCAGCGAAAAAATGACAGACAGGACAGCACTATAATTACCATGAAACGCTTATGGACAGAGAGTGCAGGTCTAATTTCATGGGTGAGGACTGTAAAAGACAGAGGTCGCAGGTAATGTAGAAGAAAGCGTCGGTATGGCAGACAAACATGTCAGAACAGCTTGGACAGTGCTGGCAGTGTCAGGCAGAGGAATATGGCAGACAGGGCGCAGGTCCGTATAGAGGAATATGGCAGAAATAAACTGCATAAAAAGGCCATAAAACAAATGGCTCAAAAATAATTATGCAGGGCAGGAATACGCCCGCTCTGATACCATGTTAAATAGACATGGACAGCCAAAACAATAGGAAAGATAAATCATGCAGTACAATTTTATTAACAATTTGATATACATTTATAGTACATTTGGTGACCGTTGGGATTCAGATCCCAAGGTCCCTTGGACTACTTAGTCTATTCGGACCACACTAACCCTTTAGGATTAGGTGTCCAACAGTTTCCCTACCGCTATTATGTATTAAAAGCAAAAAACCCCAAAATACTATATATACCCCACCCCAGCCTAATATGGCTATAGTTCAAAAGTCCTTGGGAACCATTGGTCCACCTGGGGCCAATGATAGCCTGCCACGTGTCCTACTAGGATTTGTTAGATCTCTGGTCAAACAAATAACCATACCCTCCTCACCCGTGTAATAAACCCATTTAATTAACCTTTGGTTAATTAAAACGTCGGGTCCGCGCCGCATTTGTCAAATAAACCAAAGTTTCAAACCCGCCCAAACCTTACAAAAATTAAAAATTATCGCGTGCACTGTTCTATTAAACCTTTGACAACTTACCTTCCCGTCCACCGTCGAATCGCCTGCTCCACATCCGATGGTCCTTATTGATATCGGAAGCGCCCCGGCAACAAGACGTTAGTGCCTGACAGTCGGCGGTTTTCCTGTCGTACACAGGGACACCCGGCACGTTCCTATTGCATCGGGCCGACGCTGACAGAAACCGCCCCCGTACCAAAGGCGGTCCGATCAAAACTAGATACCGCCCTATGTCCTTCCGCCCACGTCACTGTCCTGTCAGCTAGTACGTCATCACTCGCACTGTTCCTCCCGCCACCGTGTTCGCCATGTCACCCTCCTTGTCAGCAACCGTGTTAGCATCCACGTCACCCTCCGTACTCCACTACCGGACAAAGCAACGTCATGCTGACGTCATCCCCAAAACGCGCCAAAAAGGCCCGAAAAGTCCAAAATTTTATAAAAAGTCGGGAAAACCAATTGTTTTGTTTATTTCCAAGTTGGTTGACTGTGCAACCCTGCATGTAGTTTTACAACGAATTGGATACCATTGATGCACAGTTCATCACCCCGCTAAGTCAACTTCACAGTCTGTTGGTCCAGCTCCACTTGCAGACTTCAGCATACATCGGGCACCCGCAAACCAGGTATTTACCTCACAGTCGTCCTTCAAACCTATTTTAAGCAATTTATTCGGTAAAATTGCCTGTAAAAGCTAAATTTAAATCGAAAGAATTATTCCCTGAGACCCTTACATGGAAAAATCATTGTCCAATCGTTAGTTATCGGAGAAAACCTGCAAATTCTACCCATAGCCTCTGCAAATCGCCTGTTAAAACTCCAATTCGAGCCCACCTTTCGCCTCTGAAATTTTGTAAAATTACCAGCAAGGGAGAATTATTTCCCTGTTTCTTCCAAAGTTTCAAGCTAATGGTGTAATTTCCTCTGAGAAACCAAAGCCTCTACTTTGTTGCCTGTTACTCCAAAGAATTCTCCACCCAAGGTCAAGGTCACTTAGTAACTTGAAAGGGAGGCTATCTTCACAAGTCTTGTCCAACCGCCCCACTACAGTTTGCATAATTCACCTGTTACTCCATGAATTCTTCCCAGTGAGGTCACCACAAGATAAATTTCAGTCTACAAGATCCTGACATAAGTCTTAAAGCCACAATTATCTTTTCTGTTGTTCCATAAACTTACATTCCAGTCAAGACACAACTAATTAAAGTATGGATGCTCCAATGGCTCTCAGCATTGCCCCCTTGAATGCACCACATAAGGATTTGGAGTGGTTACCTCTGGCAGACAGGGACTTCCAGATTAAGGACATGATGGGTCTCAAGTCTCACCTGCAAACGTTTTGTCAATTCAGAAACAACCATAGAAACAACACTGATTTCTTGAGAATCTGGAAATCCAACATGCCCATCTACTACATCCCTTCAGTCAATGTGCTGCCTGACTTCATTCATCTTTGCCATGCAAACTATGATCCCACTCAAAGAGCAATCCTCACTCCAGATGGAGCTGTACTATTCTACATTACTCCTCAATCCATAAATGAAATGCTGAACTTTGAGCCACCTCAGCCTCTGGTCCCTCTCACAATGAAACTCCTGCTTGATCAAGGTGCAAAACTGTCTAGCTCAGAAATAGCAAGAGTAGGTTAGTTATTTATGGAACCATAGTGCTAGGCTGATCATCCTCCACCCTATCATCAAGTCTCATTTAATGAAACAGGCAAGCTCCTAATAGATATGATATCCTACATTCTAGGATGCAAAACCAGTGAGTTTGTGGATGAAACTGTGTTTGTGCTAATGTCCATGTTCACTCCAAGACAACCCCTTGCTGTCATGTATGACTATGCCACCTTCATAGCAAACAAAATCCATGAGCATTTCATGATGTTGGAGAGAGAAAGAGTGTTTAAATACACCTCTTATATATACCATTTGCTGCTGCACTATCACCGTGATAGTTTCCAAGTTCCTCTCAGGAAACTAGACTCCAAAGGAGAGAGGAGATCTGTTATCTTCTGGACATCAGTTTTCCATGAAGTCCATCTCTCACCTTATACATATTGTGAGTTTATTGATATGTTCATTTACCCAACCACTTGCATGTTAATGATGACTCCTGCTAGCAAACTCACTGCTGAAATGCAGAGAATTCTACATCTTTCAAGAGGCTACAACATTGGTGATTGGTATTTTTACCAAAACCATACAGTTATCAGGGTTTATGGTTGTGAGTTGCCCCCCTACAAATTTCCAAGATATGTCCCCATGAGACTTTTTTCCTTGGAATATTTCAGGCAATTTAGTAGTGCAGATTTGACTCATTTCCAAGGGAAAAACAAGAAGGCACAACTCAAGATTAGACATCAATTGGGTCCTTTTGTTTTCAATAAAAGGGAAGAAGCCTGGAGTGATGCAGACAGGATGCTAAGGGAAGAACTCATGCTGAAACAAAGCTTTTATTGGGCACCATATGACCCTGAACGCTTTATAAGCAATAGAAGAGTAAAAAACAAGCTTTCAGGATATGTGCACCAGCCAATCCCTCACATTGAACAATATGAAAATCTACAAGAATGGGTAGAGGGCACATTAATTGAAGAAATTACTGAAGAAGAAAGATTAGAAAAAGAAATGAAAGATTATGAGAAGAGAATTGACCTGGATTATTTTGCACATGTCTCTTTCACACAGCCTCAGCATATTGGAGCAAGCACATCAGCTACTACAACTTCACAACGGCCGGCTCAAGAAGCCACTCCACCTATAGGGAAAGGTAAAGAAATACAACATTCTAAGAAGCAAAGTACAATGGCGGAACAACCATCTACAAATCAAGGAAAGGGTCAAGAACAAGGCCCTTCAACCCAAGTAAAGGCAACTGAAATGTACTACAAACCCCTCACAATGAAGAGAGAACTAAAAAGAGGGACAGACCTGAAGACACACCTACAGGGACATCTACAGATCAGCAAGGGGAGAAGAGACAAAGGCTAGCCCCCTATTCTGAGGAGGAGTTTACCGAAGAAACAACAGGTAACATCAGGGGTGAGGGAACTTTTGAACAGTAGATCCCTCCAATTTTGGAAACATCAACCAGCTCCTTTCAGCAGGAGTAAGAGAGACATCCAGGTGTGGAGGTTTCATCCTCCAAGCAGTAGAGCAAGCAGGGCTCGGATATCAAGAAAGCATTCACCGAAATTAAAGCTAGAAACGAACCAGTGATGTTTCAACTTTATAATCAATTGTTAAGAATAGCTCCTACCAATCAACAAAGGCTGATGGCAGCCTATGATATGCAGGCATGGAAGATGACTCTTAGTCACTTTAGACCCACTGTACAGTAGCCACAGTCAGCTGCAGATTATATTAGGACCGATCTGGAAGTTCTTGCCAAAGACATCCATCCAATAGACCAGATTGAGTTGCACAAACAGGCTGGAGAAATGGTATACTCCACCTTGGCAGGCAAAGCTCTAATGGCCTATAGACTGCAAAATTCAATATATAACACATCTGCCCAACTAGACCTAGAGAAAGCCTCCTCATTGGCCAAGGATAATAGAATAAAATCCTTGGAAGAAATCATTATAGAATTGGGACATGATCCCAAGGATCCCAAAGGTGCACAGGCCTTAATAAGGAAAAAGAAGGAGGACATAGCAGCCCTAAGAAGACAATTGAAGATGCCAGCTACAATACATCTCAAACCACAGAGGTGGCACAAAAAAAGGAAGAAGAGGATGTGGTCAGCTTACTAATGAGGATGAACCAAAGACTCCTGGATACATAAAAGGCCTTGGAAGAATCTCTACAAGGAAAACAGCCAGAGTTGGCCTCTCAGCCATCCCAAACAACTCCAATTATCACAGCTCCTACTCCATCAGTCACTACAACAACACCTCCCCTAGATCCAGCATCAACAACAGGTACCTCAACTTCAGCAACAACTACATCAAGTGCACTACAGGAGGCCAGCTTGAGCATGGAGGAGATGATGAAAGAGATAAAAGCCTTGGAGATCCAAATGGCAGAACTGAAGGAAACCTAGGAAAAACTAGCCAAAATTGAGGTTAGTTATGACAAATCAAAGATGATTGTAGCAGAGAAAGCCAGGGATGTAAAGGCCCTAGAGAATAAAATTAAAGCCTTGAAGAAGGACCTCACTCTCCATAGAACCCTAACAAAAATAAAGACCATTTTGTGGGATAAAATCGGCGAAGCTATTGCTGATTAGTGGACAACAATAAAAACTATTTTTGATCAGATAGAATTGATAGGATTGGCTCAGTATGAAACTCAAAAGGCCAGGGTATTATTGGCCAATAAACCTGAGCAAGCCAACCAAATGATTCATTTTTTGAACACTCATACCTGTGAATAGTTAGCATATATGGACATTCATAACAGGACATAGACTATTCTAAGAGTCAAGAAGGTGCTAACTATGAGAAATTTTGTTCAGACAGTAGAAAGAAAATGTCAGGAAATGCAAGCATATATAGAAGCCTTCAAACATAAATTTGCAATGTTACAATGCAAAGGTTTACCTAGCCTGGTCACTAGCAGTGGGAAGCTGTTAAAGCAAGAAAAATATGCTCATAGGTTAAATACCTATGTGGAAAATCAGATTACAGCATCACCAAGCAACACAGAAGAGACAATCCCTCCCTCTGGACAGAGTTTGTATGACAATATGGAAAGTTTATTCTTTATTGAGCATGAGGTGGCACATATTTTTGATTTCCAACCAAACTATTACAGGTACACTGAAGCTAATGAGACACTAATCAAATTGATAAAGCATCAATTACAACAGATCAGTGGTGGCAGACTATGCTGGAGGTTTTACCAAAATAATTTGAGTTCTCCTTTTTTGTAAATTGCTAGCATTACAATTAAAAGGTAATATCAGGAAAAATCAAATCAGCTGAGGAAGAAGATTCACGCAAAAAGATAAAATAGGCTCAGGCACTGGTGGCAAAAGACAGCACAACAGGAATGCACATCAGGTAAGCGGTCATCAACTGACTATCAGATTCAAAAATTCAACAACAAGCAGGACACCTACAAGAGCCATTATAGCATATTTATTTTCTCAGTTATTGTTGCGCGGTTTTTTTCTACATTAGTTATTGCTTCTGCCAGAGTAGATGGATAAATTTATGTCTAGATATTTCCCTACAGGATATTTTGTAAACTTCTTATAAATACTTGCATAAGAGATGTATTATTGTTGGCTGATGAATATCATTCTGGACCTGCTCTGTAAATTTTGAGAACTACTCTGAAATAAAATTGCTGGATGCTGTGTTGGTGAATTTGCTGGATGTGGAATCAATGGCTAAAGGATGTGTTGCAGAATTCGCGTGTTGATGCATTGATCAATAAGTTTTCTCACTCTTGAGTTACTGTATTTTTATTTTATTTATCATCTGAATACCATGTTCTAAATTACAGGAAGAAAGGATAACCTAGAATTTACTATCTGTACTTTGTGTTCAGTTCCTGCAGTTTTCTATGTTTTCCACAGGACTAGCATAGGCAAGAATTCTCAACTGCTCTTATCTCCCTGGTTCTTACACTCTAAATGTCATCAAGGAATTCTTGATTGCTCCCTGATAATGTTTACACAATTTCCCTTTGTTAACATAATGAAAGATTCTTGATTTCCTTTCATTTCTTAACTTTCAGCTTCAATATTGTTCTATGTTTAACTATCCTGCTCTGCAATCTTCCCATTGCCAAAGAAACTATAACCAGAAGTTCATTTCATTAGACTCCATCAACCCAACGGTCTGAACTTCTTTCAATTTACTACCTTGTTCTACTGAATGTCATCTTCCAAACACCAAACAAAACTTATGTCTCATAACTAGCCTAATGTACAATCAAACAAATCTAAATCACAAAGAGAGAGCCCTCTCTGGTTGCAGATTGGCTAGGATCTGCAGTTGAAAGATTGGTTAGTGGTTACCTCTGCCGTATTCCCTCCTGGAGCCAGGGAACAACCTGAGTGATAACATTATTGGCGACTTTGCTGGGGACTTCTGAATCAAGAAGAGATCAGTTTCCCTACTTTAAACATATTCAAGCAAAAAATACCAAAAATAGACTTAGAAGCTGGCTCCAAAAAAGAAAACTCATTACACCAGATCTAATCCAGATCCTAATCCCCCAGCCATCTTTGACAATCCCAAATTAATCCCCAAGACACTTAGGAGACAAGAGAGTTTAGAAACTGTTGAATCAGACTTTGATATACTTCAGCAAAACCTTACAAAATCTGAGCTTTCCCCTGGACGAGGCACAGTTCTTTCTGTCAATACTACAGCCTCTCCAAGTTCTTCATCCACACCTCAAAGTATACTTTCCACTCCCCCAACCACTACCCATATTTCCACTTCTGTCCCCCTTGTTCCAGCCATCTTATTCCTTCCTGCTGCCCCATTTATCCCTGTAAATATGGCCAACCGTTATGCTCCTTTGCAGTTGCCTTCCAATCCATGGGCTATGCCCCAAGGCTATCAAAGCAAGATCACCTACTTTGATGGTGCTAGTTCCTATACAGCTCAACAGCACAGTGAGAAAATGCAAGATTATTTTGAGAACTATGAAATTGATGATGATGATGTGAGAATGAAAATATTTGTCCAAAGTCTAACTGGTGATGTCAGGACCTGGTTTAGAGCACTTGCTACAAATTCTATAGCCAATCTTGAGGCCCTATATCAATCCTTCTTAAACAGATGGGAAAAGAAGAAAGACCCCTTACACATTTTAACTGAATATGACAATTTAAAAAGGGGCCCACAAGAAACCGTTCAAACTATTGTGCAAGGTTTAATAATGTCTATAGTGCCATTCCTCAGAACCTTAGACCTCCTCCTGACTTATCCTTAATCAAATTCCCTGATGGATTTGATTCGGACATGGCATATCAGCTGAGGGAAAGAGCCCCATTAAGCCTAGCAGACATGCAGAATGTAACTGTTAGTGTAGAAGCAAACTTGATTGCCAAACGAAACCTGGCTAGAATTGAAAGAAGAACAACTTTTAAAGAAGAACCTTCAGCATTTGAGCAAAAGTTAGATGCAATAATTAAAGGTATGGACAGATTAGGAGATAGAGTGGAGACTATCGAAAGGAAATCATCCTAGGAAGGGAAACCAAATAACACAACAAGAATCCAAAACTTTAGAAAGAATCAAAACCCTACTGCTGGAAGGACTGGCCCTGATCAGAACATTAGACCCCCATTTCAAGAGAATTATGCTGAAGCCTCAACCTCAAGTGAGCCTGCAGAGGACACACAAATTAATCTAATGGGTTTAAATGGTGATCAACAAATTTTCCTGACACAGGAGGATCAAGAGGCTCATAATTTAAATCAATTTCAAACAAAGTCTGGAGAATCATTTGATTTTAAAGAAGGCTATGATGCAGTAGTCTATGAGGTTCATAAAAAATATAAATTGAGAAGTAGGACAATAAATGTACCTGAACCCACCAAATTGAAAGATACCAAACTGCTCAAGAGAACTAAAGATACTTCTCCCCTCGCAGAATTCACTACTGATACAGACTTCAACCCAAAAGAGCCCATCATAGAAGACATTTCAGACCTGGAACCCTCAAACAATCACCCATCTCCTTCCTCGTTTTCAAAAGAAAGTGTAAATATATCTGCTGTAGTAGATTCTAGAGCAAAGGCAGTTCCTCACAGCAGTCCTGATAAAGAAAAGAACTTGGAAAACACAACAGAAAAGGAAAAGTCTGATGTCCACAATACAAGAGTGCAAGTGGAAAAACCTTTCAACTTAGAAATAGAAATAAAGATAAAAATAGCCATGCCATTGTCAGAATTGGCTAAACATGAAGTCTACAGGGAACAGATTAACAGGTCACTTCAAATATCTGAAACTAGGGATGCAGTCAATGTCCTAGATGATCAACCAGAACTATTTTTTGGTCCTGAAGTCAATGGCAAGACAGTAGATGGAGGAGTTCCTCCATTCTATGTGAGCTTAAACATTCATGACAAAGTGTTACATAATCAATGTTTGATTCAGGTGCGTCCCATAATCTAATGCCTAAGTCAGTGATGGAAAAGTTAGACCTAGATATCACAAGGCCATATAAGGACCTGTTCTCGTTTGATTCTAGCCAGGTCAGGTGTCTAGGCCTAATCAAAGATATTTGTGTATCTTTAGTCCAATATACAGCCAAAACAATATTGATGGATGTGGTGGTAGCTGATATCCCACCTAAATATGGTATGCTGTTATCTAGATCTTGGGGTACAAAACTCCAAGGATCTTTGCAACTAGATATGTCATATGCCACCATTTTAGTATTTGGCCACTCAAAGAGATTGTACCCGGAAACATTGATGAAATATGTGGTTAGCAGTTAAGAGAAGCCCCAAAACTTCCCCATCTATTTGATACACTCTGACATGGATTCATTTATCTTATACAATGCTGACATGTGCTCCAAAACTGAGGCCAAACTCCTGGAAACAGCCCAAACAATGAACATAAATGAACAAGTCAGTGACCAGCACCAAAGAATTGTTGATGTGATTGATGTAACAAGTGAACCAGACATATCAAATCAGCCACAAAGTTCAAACTCACTGCCCACTAAGCAAGTCCCCAAAACTCCTGAGACTAGTGTTGATCAAGAAATCTTATGGTACTTAGAGTTTGATGGATCAGTAAATAAATTGGGAGCAGGGGCAGGGATTTGGATACACAACATACAAAATGACCATGCTCAGGGTCATGCATATAGGCTAAATTTCAAATGCACAAACAATATGGCCGAATATGAAGCCTTTTTGCTGGGACTCAAACTAATTAGAAGTCTAGGGGTGACCAAGATTTCAATTCTAGGGGACTCAGATCTGATAATACAACAGATAAAGTGAAACTTTGTTACAAATGATCCTAGGCTAAGAGCTTATAGAGGTGCAGCCATGGAAATACTAAACACCTTCTTGGAATCACAGCTCACCAAAATTCCAAGAAAACACAACCTACATGCACATAGTTTGGCAACCTTTGCCAGCACTTGCAAACTGCCATTTGAGCCCAATCATCACTTCACTACTGAGATCAAACACAGACCTGCTGTCCCAGATAATGTGAAAAATTGGCAAGTGTTTGAGAATGATACCCAAATCTATAACTTCCTCACTTTAAAAGAAGAATTCTCAAGCACAAACATAGACACAAGCACTATTGATGATCAACAGCAAATTGACAAAGTTGAGCCAAATATATCAGCTGAAGCAACAAATTTGATTTTGCATCCAACAACTTTTAATCACAAAAAACTACAAGAACTCAAACAAATGGATTTTGATGAAATGATTGAGGGAGAATCCGAAGTAATTGAGTTGAAGGCCAATGTCCTGCCCATAGGCCTAACTCCTTTAGAAGATATATTTGATTCAAATGACATTCCAAGAAAACCAAAAATGCAACCATTAAATGCAGAGATTGAAGACTGCAACATTGGGACCACAGAAAATTCCAAAATGATAAAACTCTCCAAAACATTGCCTCCTGACCAAAAGGTCAAATACATTAAGTTGTTTACTGAGTTCCAAGATGTCTTTGCATGGAGCTATGAGGATTTAAATCCTATGACACATCTGTTATCCAACATACAATACCCTTGAAAGAAAACCAAAAACCTTTTAAACAAAAGCTAAGAAGGATTAATCCAGTCCTCCTTCCCCTTATTGAAAAAGAAGTCATAAGAATGTATGAAGCTGGAATAATTGCACCCATTAGGTTTTCTGAATGGATTTCAAATCTAGTGCCCACTAGAAAGAAAACTGGAGATATAAGGCTTTGTGTTGACCTGAGAAATTTGAATAAAGTCTCTCTCAAAGACCACTACCCCTTACCCAAGATGGATCATATTTTACAAAGGGTAGTGGGTGCTTCAAGGATTTGATTGTTAGATGGATTCTCAGGATTTAATCAGATTTTAGTTCACCCAGATGACCAAGATAAAACTGCCTTTACAACACCCTGGGGAACCTTTATATATGTGAAGATGCCTTTTGGACTCAAAAATGAAGGGGCCACTTTTCAGAGAGCTATGGACATAGCCTTTGCTAAAGAGACCCATGAATTTTTAGTCATATACCTTGATGATCTCACTGCTTTTTCAAAATCAGCCCAAGAACATTTAGATCATTTGAGGCAAGTGTTCTTAATTTGCAGAAAATATGGCATATCATTGAACCCAAAGAAATCATTATTTGGCCTGGAAGAAGGCAAACTCCTAGGTCACATAATTTCTAAAGATGGAATAAGAATAGATCCAGACAGAATACAGGCTATCCTTCAAGTCCCTCACCCAAGAAACATCAAGGAATTACAAGCCTTTCTAGGGAAAATCAATTTCCTAAGAAGATTCATTCCCAATCTGGTCGAGCTGATTAGACTGTTGAATAATATGCTGAAGAAAGATTCTAAATTCAAATGGACAATAGAAGCTAAACAAACCTTTGAGGAGATCAAAATAGTTTTGACAAGAACACCTGTTCTTACAAGTCCCAGGTTTGATATAGATTTCATAATCTTTTCCTTTGCATCTCAGCATACTATTGCAGTTGTCCTATTACAAAAAGATGACCTAGGATGTGAAAAGCCCATTGCTTTCTTCAAAAAAGCACTTAGAGATGCTCCACTGAAATACCAAATCATGGAGAAGCAAGCCTATGCTCTTGTGAAGGCCATAAAGGATTTCAGAATTTATATCTTGTACTCTCATGTAATTGCCTATGTTCCAAATGCAGTGGTCAAAGATATTCTTACTCAAGAAGGAATTGAAGGTAAAAGGGGCAAATGGATAGCCAACATTCTAGAGTATGACATTGAGATCAAGCCAACAAAACTCATAAAAGGACAAGGGTTAGCCAAATTAATGACTAAAACCAACTTTCAAGCCCTTGACATCAATGAACTGGATAACGAACAAGCGATGGCGACTCCACAGATCAATCAAGCCTTTTTACAATCACCTTGGTACACTGATATATGTTTTGTATTGTTAAACTTGCAAGCTCCTCCAGGGTTATCTAGAACCAAAAAGAGATTCTTGAAAATGAAAGCTTCAAAGTTTTGTATTTTAGACATTGTCTTATTTTGGAAAAATCATGAAGGTGTTTTGCTTAATTGCCTAGTTCAGGATGAAACTGACAAAATAATCAAGGAATTTCATGCAGGGGACTGTGGAGGACACTTATACTGGAAATCCACAGCTGATAAGATTTTAAGAGCTGGTTTTTATTGGCCCTCCCTATTTACTGATGTGAGAAAATTTGTATTTTCTTGCCATAAATGCCAGATCTTTGAAGGCAAGAGGAAGCTGTTGCCCTTGCCCCTCAAACCTATTTCAACTTAAAGGCCTTTTCAACAATGCGGTTTAGATTTCATTGGAGAAATTCATCCTTCCTCTTCTGGACAACACAAGTGGATCTTAACTGCCACAGATTACTTTACCAAATGGATAGAAGTTATCCCTTGTAGGCAAGCCAATGACTCAATCATCATGCAATTCTTAGAATCCAATATCCTATCTAGATTTGGATGTCCAGAAAAGATTATTACAGACAATGCTGCTCCCTTTAAGTCCAAAAGAATGGTCAAATTTTTCCACAAATACCACATTACCTTAGGTCATTCCACAACCTATTACCCTCAAGGTAATGGCCTAGCAGAGTCACCTAATAAAATCCTGATCAATATCATCAAAAAAGTCTTGGAGGAGAACAAAATGAACTGGCATAAAAAGTTAGTAAATGCACTATGGGCGGACAGATTGACCACAAAAAGATCTATTGGAACCAGCCCATATGAATTGGTTTATGGCATGGAGGCTGTGTTCCCCTCATCCTTGGGAATCCCTGTGATCAAATTGTTGCAAGAGTTACAAGAAGAACCCAATGAAATTTAAAGGAGAATCAATCAAACTATTCACTTGCAACAAACTAGAGAGGAAGTATATCAGAGAACTCAGATTCTGCAAGACAAACTCAAGAAAATTTTTGACAAAAGAACAAAAGCTGAGGATTTCTTCATAGGAGACAAAGTGCTAAAGTGGGACTCTAGAAGGGAAGACAAAGGAAAACATGGCAAATTTGATTCCCTGTGGAGAGGCCCTTTTGTCATCCAGGCTGTACAAGGAAACAACACCTATTTTTTGAAGAGTTTAGATGGCACAGAAGCTCAGGAAGGCCCAGTCAATGGGTGAATGCTCAAGCATTATTTTGACCCTCCTTGTTAAATAGAACAAGAGGGTAGTTTGTACATAAAAAGTGTTTACTTTAGCAATTCATTTCAGCAATAGGATAGGAAATATGATGCAGCAAATTTTGAGAAAGAAGCAAATAGCTATACCACCCTTGATGTTTATTTTTTCATCCCTACTTTTCCCAAGTTCTCTCTTGATTGTTTATGAAAAACAACTTTGATCAACCTCCAAAGACAGAGCTGCAATTAGATTCAGATAAGCTTATGTGAAAAGCATTTATGCCACAGAGGTTCAGTTGTTTAGCTTGCAGTAGAAGGAAGTTTTATAAACACAACAAGAAATGAGAATAAGGCCATATGACCTGCTGTTCTTGGCTTTTCTCTTGGAAAAGCCATCCCCAAGGGGAGCCACTATTAGGTTCCTATACCAATAGGTGTCATTTCTCATGATTGACTGTGGAAATACCAAATATGATCATCCTTTCCATGCTGCAAAGGTTCCATATTATCAATAATCAAGATTCAGATAAAGAGAAGAGAAAGGAATCCCAAAGAAACAACGGGAAAGTGGCTTGTCAAAACATGCAAACAGAGAAGTGCAATCACTGACTTTCTCACAGTTAGTGAATATCTAGATAGTTTAATCCTGGCTAGATCATGTTTAAACTTCTTGTTTTAGAATAGAGAATAAGGTTTGCTCAAACAGTTCAAGCTTGGCAGATCACTAGATTTGATAGAGAATTAAAGGGCCCAACTGCTCAATCTGAGCCGTTGGTTGAAATAAGGATAGTTTTAGATAGGAGGGCGGTCAAAAGAAAAGAGGAAAAGCAGGGTTTTCTAGCTAAAATGCACCCAGTTAAAGGAAGAAAAAATGTTAGGTATTTTAGGTTGGGTAGGCAGATAATTGTGAGGTTGCAGGAAGCAGAGTGAGGTTCAATTTAAATAGTATCACCAGCATCATGGAAAATTGGTTACAAGTTCAGTGGAGCATGACTGACTTCCCTTTTCATTTCCCCCAGAAATTTGACTAACATCCCCTAAGGATATTGAGATTTTCTCAATAGTCCTAATCCATTTCATTTTGAGAGATACTAAGCAAAACATTGTCTTTGCTTGGTAAACACAAGCCACATTTCTTGTGTAAAAATAATTATCTCATTTTCCCTTCACCTCCTAAAAAATCTAAGTTTTTACCCTATAAACTTAGCATTTCCCTATCACTTGTCATATTAACATCCTAACTTTACTATGTAACTCCTATATTAATGTTTCCCTAACCCTATTATGTATTAAAAACAAAAAACCCCAAAATACTATATATACCCCACCCCCGCCTAATATGGCTATAGTTCGAAAGTCCTTGGGAACCATTGGTCCACCTGTGGCCAATGATAACCCGCCATGTGTCCTACTGGGATTTGTTAGACCTCTCATCAAACAAATAACCATACCCTCCTCACTCGCGTAATAAACCCATTTAATTAACCTTTGGTTAATTAAAATGTCGGGTCCGCGCCGCATTTATCAAATAAACCAAAGTTTCAAACCCGCCAAAACCTTACAAAAATTAAAACTTATCGCATGCGCTGTTTTGTTAAACCTCAGACAACTTACCTTCTTGTCCACCGTCGATTGCCTACTCCACATCTGACGGTCCTTATTGATATCGGAAGCACCCTGGCAACAGGACATTAGTACCCAACGATTGGCGGTTTTCCTATCGTACACAGGGACACCCGGCGTGTTCCTATTGCATCGGTCCAGCGCTGACAGAAATCGCCCTCATACCAAAGGTGGTTTGATGGAAACCGGATACCGCCCTCTATCCTTTCGCCCACGTCACTGTCCCGTTAGCTAGTACGTCATCACTCGCACTGTTCCTCCCGCCGCCGTGTCCGCCATGTCACCCTCCTTGTCAGCAACCGTGTTAGCGCCCACGTCACCCTCTGTACTCCACTACCGGACAAAGTAACGTCATGCTGACGTCATCCCCAAAACACGCCAAAAAGGCCCGAAAAGTCCAAAATTTTATAAAAAGTCGGGAAAACCAATTGTTTTGTTTATTTCCAAGTTGGTTGACTGCGCAACCCTGCATGTAGTTTTACGACGAATTGGCTACCATTGATGCATAGTTCATCACACTGCTAATTCAACTTCACTGTCCGTTAGTCCAGCTCCACTTGCAGACTTCAACATACACCGGGCACCCACAAACCAGGTATTTACCTCACAGTCGTCCTTCAACCCTGTTTTAAGCAATTTCTCCAGTAAAATCGCCTGTAAAAGCTAAATTTAAATCGAAAGAATTATTCCCTAAGACCCTTACATGGAAAAATCATTATCCAACCGTTAGTTACCGGAGAAAACCTGCAAATTCTGCCCGTAGCCTCTGCAAATCGCCCGTGAAAACTCCAATTTGAGCCTGCCCATCGCCTCTGAAATTGTGTAAAATTACCAGCAAGGGAGAATTCTTTCCCTGTTTCTTCCAAAGTTTCAAGCTACTGGTGTAATTTCCTCTGAGAAACTGAAGCCCCTGCTCTGCTGCCTGTTACTCCAAAGAATTCTCAAACCAAGGTCAAGGTCACTTAGTAACTTGAAAGGGAGGCTATCTTCACAAGTCTTGTCCAACCGCCCCACTACAGTTTGCATAATTTACCTGTTACTTCATGAATGCTTCCCAGTGAGGTCACCACAAGATAAATTTCAGTCTACAAGATCCTGACAAAAGTCTTAAAGGCATAATTATCTTTTCTGTTGTTCCATAAACTTACATTCCAGTCAAGACACAACTAATTAAAGTATGGATGCTCTAGTGGCTCTCAACATTGCCCTCTTGAATGCACCACATAAGGATTTGGAGTGGTTACCTCTCGCAGATAGGGACTTCCAGATTAAGGACATGATGGGTCTCAAATCTCACCTGCAAACTTTTTGTCAATTCAGAAACAACCATAGAAACAACACTGGTGTCTTGAGAATCTGGGAATCCAACATGCCCATCTACTACATCCCTTCAGTCAATGTGCTGCCTGACTTCATTCATCTTTGCCATGCAAACTATGATCCCACTCAAAGAGAAATCCTCACTCTAGATGGAGCTGTACTATTCTACATTACTCCTCAATCCATAAATGAAATGCTGAACTTTGAGCCACCTCAGCCTCTGGTCCCTCTCACAATGAAACTCCTGCTTGATCAAGGTGCAAAACTGTCTAGCTCAGAAATAGAAAGAGTAGGTCACTTATTTATGGAACCATAGTGCCAGGCTAATCATCCTCCACCCTATCATCAAGTCTCATTCAATGAAATAGGCAAGCTCCTAATAGATATGATATCCTACATTCTAGGATGCAAAACCAGTGAGTTTGTGGATGAAACTGTGTTTGTGCTAATGTCCATGTTCACTCCAAGACAACCCCCTGTTGTCATGTATGACTATGCCACCTTCATAGCAAACAAAATCCATGAGAAATTCATGATGTTGGAGAGAGAAAGAGGGTTTAAATACACCTCATATATATACCATTTGCTGCTATACTATCGCCGTGATAGTTTCCAAGTTCCTCTCAGGAAACTAGACTCCAAAGGAGAGAGGAGATATGTTATCTTCTGGACATCAGTTTTCCATGAAGTCCATCTCTCACCTTATACATATTGTGAGTTTATTGATATGGTCATTTACCCAGCCACTTGCATGTTAATGATGACTCCTCCTGGCAGACTCACTGCTGAAATGCAGAGAATTCTACATCTTTCAAGAGGCTACAGCATTGGTGATTGGTATTTTTACCAAAACCATACAGTTATCAGGATTTATGGTTGTGAGTTGCCCCCCTACAAACTGCCAAGATATGTCCCCATGAGACTTTTTGCCTTGGAATATTTCAGGCAATTCAGTAGTGCATATTTGACTCATTTCCATGGGAAAAACAAGAAGGCACAGCTCAAGATTAGACATCAATTGGGTCCTTTTGTTTTCAATAAAAGGGAAGAAGCCTGGAGTGATGCAGACATGATGCTAAGGGAATAAATCATGCTGAAACAAAGCTTTTATTGGGCACCATATGACCCTAAACACCTTATAAGCTATAGAAGAGTAAAAAACAGGCTTTCAGGATATGTGCACCAGCCAATCCCTCACAGTGAACAATATGCAAATCGACAAGAATGGGTAGGGGGCACATTAATTGAAGAACTTATTGAAGAAGAAAGATTAGAAAAAGAAATGAAAGATTATGAGAAGAGAAATGACTTGGATTATTTTGCACAGGTCTCTTTCACACAGCCTTATCATATTGGAGCAAGCACATCAGCTACTACAACTTCACAACAGCCGGCTCAAGAAGCCACTCCACCTATAACGAAAGGTAAAGAAATACATCATTCTGAGCAGCAAAGTACAATGGCGGAACAACCATCTACAAATCAAGGAAAGGGTCAAGCACAAGGCCCTTCAACCCAAGTAACGGCAACTGAAATCCCTGTACTACAAACCCCTCACAATGAAGAGAGAACTAAAAAGAGGGACAGACCTGAAGACACACCTACAGGGACATCTACAGATCAGCAAGGGGAGAAGAGACAAAGGCTAAACCCCTATTCTGAGTAGGAGTTTACTGAAGAAACAACAGGTAATATCAGGGGTGAGGGAAATTCTGAACAACAGATCCCTCCAATTTTGGAAACAACAGCTAGCTCCTTTCAGCAGGAGCAAGAGAGACAACCAGGTGTGGAGGTTTCATCCTCCAAGCAACAGAGCAAGTAGGGCTCAGATATCAAGAAAGCATTTATCGAAATTAAAGCTAGAAACGAACCAGTGAGGTTTCAACTTTATAATCAATTGTTAAGAATGGCTCCTACCAATCAATAAAGGATGATGGCAGCGTATGATATGCAAGCAGGGAAGATGACTCTTAGTCACTTCAGACCCACTGTACAACAACCACAGTCTGCTGCAGATTATATTAGGACCAATCTGGAAGTTCTTGCCAAAGACATCCATCCAATAGACCAGATTGAGTTGCACAAACAGGCTGGAGAAATGGTATACTCCACCTTGGCAGACAAAGCTCTAATGGCCCATAGACTGCAAAATTCATTATATAACACATCTGCCCAACTAGAGCTAGAGAAAGCCTCCTCATTGGCCAAGGATAATAGAATAAAATCCTTGGAAGAAATTATTATAGAATTGGGACATGATCCCAAGGATCCCAAAGTCGCACAGGCCTTAATAAGGAAAAAGGAGGAGGACATAGCAGCCCTAAGAATACAATTGAAGCTGCCAGCTACAATACATCCTCAAACCACAGAGGTGGCACAACAAAAGGAAGAAGTGGATGTGGTCAGCTTACTAATGAGGATGAACCAAAGACTGCTGGATATAGAAAAGGCCTTGGAAGAAGCTCTACAAGGAAAACAGCCAGAGTTGGCCTCTCAGCCATCCCAAAGCTCCAATTATCACAACTCCTCCTCCAGCAGTCACTACAATAGCACCTCCCCTGGATCCAGCATCAATAGCAGGTACCTCAACTTCAGTAGCAACTACAACAAGTGCACTGCAGGAGGCCAGCTTGAGCATGGAGGAGATGATGAAAGAGATAAAAGCCTTGGAGATCCAAATGGCAGAACTGAAGGAAACCAAGGAAAAACTAGCCAAAATTGAGGTTAGTTATGAAAAATCAAAGATGACTGTAGCAGAGAAAACCAGGGAAGTAAAGGCCCTAGAGAATAAAATTAAAGCCTTGAAGAAGGACCTCACTCTCCATAGAATCCTGACAGAAATAGAGACCATTTTGTGGAATAAAATTGGCCAAGCTATTGCTGATCAGTGGATAGCAATACAAACTATTTTTGATCAGATAGAATTGATAGGATTGGCTCAATATGAAACTCAAAAGGCCAGGATATTATTGGCCAATAAACCTGAGCAAGCCAACCAAACGATTCATTTTTTGAACACTCATACCAGTGAATAGTTAGCATCTCTGGACATTCATAGTACAACAAAGACTATTCTAAGAGTCAAGAAGGTGCTAACTATGAGAAATTTTGCTCAGACAGTAGAAAGAAAATGCCAAGAAATGCAAGCAGATATAGAAGCCTTCAAACATAAATTTGCAATGTTACAATGCAAAGGTTTACCTAGCCTGGTCACTAGCAGTGGGACGCTGTCAAAGCAAGAACAGTATGCTCATAGGTTAAATACCTATGTGCAAAATTAGATTACAACATCATCAAGCAGCACAAAAGAGACAGTCCCTCCCTCTGGACAGAGTTTGTATGACAAATTGGAAAGTTTATTCTTTATTGAGCATGAGGTGGCACATATTTTTCATTTCCAGCCAAACTATTACAGGTACACTGAAGCTGATGAGACACTAATCAAATTGAGAAAGCATCAATTACCAACAGATCAGTGGTGGCAGACTATGCTGGAGGTTTTACCAAAATAAGTTGAGTTCTCCTTTTTTGTAAATTGCTAGCATTACAATTAAAAGGTAATATCAGGAAAAATCAAATCAGCTGAGGAAGAGGATTCGCGCCAAAAGATAAAATAGGCTCAGGCACAGGTGGCAAAAGACAACACAACATGAACGCACATTAGGGAAGCAGTCATCAACCGACTATAAGAGTCAAAAAGTGAACAACAACCAGGACACCTACAACAGCCAGTACAACATATTTATTTTCTCTGTTATTGCTGCGCGGTTTTTTCTACATCATTTATTGCTTCTGCCAGAGTAGATGGATAAATTTATGTCTAGATATTTACCTACGGGATATTTTGTAAACTTCTTATAAATACTTGCATAAGAGATGTATTATTGTTGGTTGATGAATATCATTCTGGACCTACTCTGTAAATTTTGAGAACTACTATGAAATAAAATTGCTGGATGCTGTGTTGGTGAATTTGCTGGATGTGGAATCAATGGCTAAAGGATGTGTTGTAGAATTCTCGTGTTGATGCTGTTATCACTCAGGTTGTCCCTAGGCTCCTATAGGGATACGGCCAAGGTAACCACAAACCAATCTTTGGATTGCAGGTTCTAGCCCACCTGCAATCAGAGAGGGCTCTCTCTTAATGATTTAACTTTGTTGATGATGATTTTAGGCTAGTTGTCGGGTTCAGGGTTCTTTTTTGTGTTTGGATGGAAGGAAAATGCTTTCCAGCAGAGAGGCAATTCATAAAGTGATAAGTTTCAAACCATTGGGCATGGAGTCATGGGTCAGGATTGCCAGTGCGTTTTCTTGGTCACAAAAGGAATATGGAGCGGGATAGCTGCACACAACACAACTTTCAAACTAAAAAGATGAATGACATGTAAGGAATGAGAGGCACTTAAGAATCTCTCACTCAGCTTAACAGAGGGAAGGAATGATCTCTATCTAGGGGCAATGAAGAATCCCTGGATAACTGTCATGCGTGATGAGGTTAGGACAAACATGAGCCATATGGAATTCATATTTATGCCTAAACAAATGAAAACATAAAAAAACAACAGAAATTGAGCATAGAGTGTAATTAAACAAATTCTAAGCTAATCTTCTTTTCTGCTGTTTAGATGGTAACTTATGAATGGAAAATAGAGGTAAGAAGCACTTATAGTTATGCAACAGCACAAGAATTCCATAATCACTCTTCAACCGTTAAACACAGTGAACAATCCATTCTCCAAAGCTCATAAGCAGTCTTTGATTATAGAAACTACCAGGTATTACAATGCAAGTCTCTCCTGGAGCAAAATCAGCTAAAAATAGCTTGTCAACCAACCAACCAACGCTTAATATAATCTTCAGGCTGTTTTTATAGTGCAAATATCTCAAAAATATTTATTACAACCGACCTAAACATGTTTGCAGGAAAAACTTTTTCTAAAAACCTAATTGTTGCTGGAATTAAATGTAAGTAAGTCCTTTGGGCTGCGCCAGAGGCAACTGAATCAAGTTGAGTTGATGAGGTGTCCTGTGTGACTTGGTGCAGTGGTTCTGTCATAACTGTGCATTGAGTTCTGGTCCACTGATCTTTTGTGAGTTTAATGTGCAGTCATTTTTGCTGGTGAGCCTTCAATGCGTCTTCAATTGCTTCTTGACTTTCAGAGCTTTCGCTTTAATGTCAGATTTTCCTCGAGCCCTGAGAAGATATCCTCTGATACACTTTGCCGCTACATTGATGGTCTTCGTCGCTTCCTGATACTGTTTGATGTGCTTTTTTTCTGAATATTTGATCTGATACACTTTAATCTCTATTGCTGGTCTCTCTCTGTCTTCAAATTCGTTTAATTTGGAAAAATCGGGCAATTTCGGGCTTTTTTGGTGCAAAAAGGGCCAAGGCATGAAAAGATTCCCTAAAGATTCCCCAATATGGCTCATTTCCCGTAGCAATGAGCGATTAGCACTTCGCGCTAATCGTGCATCGAAAACTGCCTCCGTTTCTTATTCCGAAGCTCCGAAGCTCGACTTTCACGCTTGCGCGTTTTTCCCTTTTTTTTTTGGCTACTGATGTCAGCATGATGTCAGCTGTACGGTGGATGACGTCAGCTGTACGGCGGATTACGTCAGCGAGGTGACGTGGAAGGGTGATGTGGCAATGATCTGGTCGGCAGGGCGATTCATATGTTATTGCGATGCGATATACTTCTTTCGATGCGATCGCAATATCGCATCGACGGAGAATGAGAAGGTATTTATTTTGGAAATGCAATGCTTGCGACCGCTGATCGCCGATATCGCGATAGCGCATCAGGCGAAAAGGAAAGGGGCACAACTATGTGGTATAAAATATTGCGATATGCCGATCGCGAGATGGCATCGGCGGAGCGTCCATCGGGAAGAAACAACAGCGAGCCATAATACTCTTGCGACCTCCGATTGCGATAATCGTGTTGGAGAGGGTTCACAAGGATCAGAAGAATGTTAAGGCAATCGACAAGGGTTTATTGCGATCGAAAGGAGTGAGTATGTGCGTTTGAAGAGTATTTGAGGCCTCAGAAGGGGTCCGACAACCTAGAAAGGAATTTTATGCTTTGGAAGGAGTCCATTGCATTAGAAGATGGTTTGAAGGGGCATCATGAGGGTTCTTGCCAAGTTTCAGATAAACTGAGCAATTCCCGGGGGTATTTATGGTTATTTTCAACCAAGGGGGGGGGGGCGCTATTTACATAAGGGGATTATTTTCATAGTTTTAGTAGGGGGATGGGGAAAATATAGGGAGTTAAATAATAATATCAATAGTTAATATGGAGATGACAAGAAAGCGCTAAGTTTCAGAGATCTTAGGCTTCAAAGGGGAAATAGAGCTGTGTAGAGAAAGTATAGATCCTCCTTGAGTGAAGCAGATCTTCACCCAGGCTAATGACATGGAGAATGATGAAACTAAGAGACATCAAGCAGATCTTGACCTCTTTTTGGGGAGATTAGTTAATAATTTGGGGAAGAGGAAGAAATGGAAGTTAGTCATGCCTGATTTGAGCTCCTCCATATGAAATTGCGTGATGACTGTGACCTGAGTAGAGATGATACTTTGAAAACATAGAATTGATCAGAAATCAAGATTCTGCAACCTCAAAACTACCTATCCAGCTTACTTACCTAACATTTTTTCTTCTTTTGGTTTGGGTGCACTTAGACTTGCAGACCCAGCATTTCAATTTTTTCTTTTGATGTGCCTTCCTATCTACAAACTACCCTTATTTCTTCCAAGGGTCCAGATTAAGCAGTTGGGCTCCTTTGATTCTCTACCTATCTAAGAATCT
>APFE031197032.1:0-13381 GCA_000404065.3 Pinus taeda | reverse complement strand
GGGGGGATTCTGTGGTCCTGTCAGATGTACCTTGCGCAAATTGGACCTCGAAGATGTGGCACATTTTCTTTAAATGTCTGTTCGTGGTGCCTATCTGGTTTGATGTGACACATCGTTAAGCATTTTCGTTGATTTGAACTCATCTACGTTGGAATTATGCTTGTAGGAATGGATGTCCGAATGTAAAGAATATCATTCATTGCCTCTATTTATCATCGTAGGTATTTGGAGATGCCGAAATTCATGAGTTTTTTAAGTGCGCGTTCAGAATATCAATAGTATGTGTTATTTATTTTTTTGCTTATTTCAAAGAATTTGGGCATGTTCTTGACAAGGCCTCTTAGAGACATATATAACTCAGGAATATCGGTGGTTGTTGCCTGGGCGGGTTTTTTGGTGGAGCTGCCAAGAATAACAAATGTGGTTGTGGCACACACATCATTATTAGTCCTCGTATACATTGTCATTTTTGTTGGCATGGGGGTGAAGTTCCAACACTCATGCGTAGATTATTGCATTATGGGGATTGTTATACTCTGCTGAGTGGCTATCTAAAGAGACTTTGGAGGTATTTGGAGATTCTAAGGTGATTATTTAGTGGGTAGCAAAGAAATCTCCTTTCAAACCTCCATTAATGAAAAGCTGGTTACAAAGAATTCGGAGGTACTTTTTTAAGGGGGGTGAACTTCTCTCATATACACAGGGAGCAAAATAGAATTTTGGAGGCAAAATTTAAGGAGGGACATCCCCAATTGCCCGAGGAGATCTTATACTCGGCTTTCTATTGTTATGTTGTACGAGTGACAAAATTTGAGCAGATGTGTTTGTTTAAACATAGCTAGTTTAGATATGTGACTGGGATATATTTTTGCGGATTAGGATGTGTGCTGGAAATGGTGGACTTTTGACACATGCTACATGTAAACAACCTCGTCTTAATATAAAGTTGTTAGTTTCTTCTTTGCTGAATAAAAAAGTATACAAAGGCATCCTAATTGGTCGTGCCAGGTGCAATGATGGTTTAGAATATGACATGGCTAACATAAAGATCACGCCAACAAACCAGAAGCAAATTCGAATATCGTTGAGAACAAAACACACTATAGGAAGTTCATAAGGTGTTATTATGACGTCACTTTATTTATGGATGAACTTCCCCAACAAAATGTTGAACTTTCATTCACAAACGATTCCCAGGAATCCCTTGCTTTGTTGAAGAAAAAATTATTCGAGGCTCTTACTCTAAGAATTCATGATTGAAACAAGTCGTTTAGTGCGCAAGCTGATGCCACAAATAGTGTTGTTTGTGCCATCCTACCTCAAACTGAGGAGGGAAATATTGGCATCCACATCATTATGTCCATAAAAATAATGAATAAGGCAGAAAGGAACTATTTGATGATACAGAGAGGTGGCCTTGGAACATCACTCTCTCTGCATGAGTGTTAACATTACATCTCGTGGCACTCTTTTATTGTCCGTGCGTATCAAGTTACACCGATTTACCTTGTGAGCAAGTGAGTGCATCATGACCACCTTTGCATGTGGCTCTTGCTCTTCCAAGAATTCAACTTTCAAATTGTCGCAAAGACGCGTAAGTTTTGCCCCAACCTAGACCACTTGCTAAGAATGAACTCGAGAGAAGAACCAACGATATAGATGATGGAATTCCATGTGCACATGTAGTCGAAGTCAAATATTTCGTAGAGGATCTAGTGTAGATTTCATTCTTTCACGATAGCCAAGTAAACTTAGACATGCAATAACATACGACATGTGTGTCGTTTTGAATGTTGTTTGCTACACATTGACTCATGGAAACTTGTACAATTGGGAGCGAACAATACCTTGAGGAGATGTGTCCCTGGTCATGAAAGTTGGGCATCAACGAATGAGCACATGGTGAGGTTTCAGGTGGACATTACCAGACCTGCATAACTTTCTCGTACAAGCTCCGATTGAGGTGATTCTTGCGCCATTGGAAAGGTATTGGTGTGTATATTATGGAATATGCGCACATAGTAAGGTCAGGACCACAAAAGGTGTTCATTTAAGGCATGAAAATGGCTCTAGAAGTTCTTGACTTGAAATTTTTCGAAATGGGACCACCCGTAAAAATGGTCCCGTGAGTTGATTCTTCCACTTCTCCCACCCTGAAAGCATCAAGATGGATGGAAATTAATATAATGATCCAAACCATATCACCCATGAAATAACGTGGTAGCCTAATCTGTAGAGATATTGCATGCCTTTCTTTTTCCTTGGTGACTTCCTAGGGAAACCTAAAGGATACTTCCTCACATTTGTGGACAACTTCCTTAGTAACCTCGTTGGCATAGACTAGTACATCTAGCCCAAGGGGATTCACATTGAGCACTCGTTGCCAAAAACTACCCGAATGCCCAAGAAAATTCGTGACAACTAGTTGAGCTAATCCCCTCGGTTACAAAGACTATAGAACTTGTGTAGGTACTTGACGTAATTCTCAAGGAGTGGGTAGATCTCTATAGAGATATGATACCCCATTATAACCCCTTCTTCCATAGCCACCATTTGAGATGTGGGCAATTGAGTTTTTTTTGGTCCATTTTTTAAGAGAGGACGATGATTGAAGCGACCGACGTAAAAGCAGAACTATGACATGAACAAAGCGGGTAGAAATGGAGCTACTTTTGGGACTATATCACAAAGACAACAAGTAGGTTTATTTATGAGAATATCATTATAAGGTTTTGATGACCCTTGTTAATAATATGTTATCCAGGGACCAACTTTTAAGTCATACCACTAAGATATTAATGCAAGAATTCATCATTCAACATATAAAGAGCTCTCTTTGTCACCCTCGGGCCAAAGGAGTAGCAGAGTCTTCCAACGAGATTATGATGAAGAGCCCGACCAAAATTTGAAACATCAGCAGGGATAAATAGGATGACAAAGGCTTGAGATTCTTAAGAGCATGTGGGAAAACCCACAAGAACAAACATGCCATATCCCATTTAAAATTACGCAAGGACAAAAAGTAATGGCACTCAATGCCTCCGACAACAAAAAGTACATGCATGCTTAAACTTGACAAAAAGTAGAACTATGACATGAACAAAGCGGGTAGAAATGGAACTAGTTTGGGACTATATCACATAGACAACAAGTAGGTTTATTTATGAGAATATCATTATAAGGTTTTGATGCCCCTTGTTACGTCGTAAGGCGTTTCCCTCTGAAATTTACTCCCTTCTTACGCCACTTGTAAAATTTTGAGTCATTGATTTTCATGTTAGGTGATAGAAATAGTTTCAACCATCAGATTGATTGAAAATTGTTATATATCGGTTACAATTCGTTACCCGATGACCTCAGCCATCCTTTAAAAAACTTTCTAGCTTGGTTATGGAAAAAATTGCAACCTTGGTTATGGCTTACACGGCAAGACGAAGTGAAATATCTTTATCAGACACAGGGCAGGGGATAAACATTAAAAAAGGCAGTAGCGGGTCAAAGGATTGAGACTCCCCAAAAGCATGGGTAGTAGAAATGTAGAAGTGAACTTATATTTCCCTCTGGGATTCAGATTTTTCCCTACAGAGGAAGAGCTCGTGGTCTATTGCTTGTGCAAGAAAGCGACCTCACAGTGATGCCAGGTTCAAATAATAACAAATGTGGACCTCTACAAATATGATCCATGGCAACTTCCAAGTAATTTTTCAAATAATAGCATATGTGAACCTCTACAAATATGATCCATTGGAGGCTTCCAAGTAATTTTTCATTTTTCCTCTGTAAGCTTTGTAGCCCAATTCCTGGAATGTGTAAATAGAAATAATTCAGGGCTTACTGAAGAGCTTGTTCTGTTCTTTTATTGTTTACAGAGAAAGCCCTGTTGGACAGAAGGAATCATACTTCTTCACTGCCCGGATAGAAAGTACCAAAATGGGTCAAGGCCTAATAGGGCGGCTGGTTCTGGATACTAGAAAGTTGTTGGTTCTTATAAGCCCATCACTGCTAAAGGAGGAAAGAAAAGAGTAGGTGTGCCGCATCAAAAAGTCTCACGTCTTCTATTTTGGGAAGGCACCCAAAGACTCAAAGACCAATTTTCTCATGCACGAATACCGTCTTGCTGATCTTAATAGGCCTGCAAGCAAGAAATGCAAGGAAGAAAGGCAACTTAAGAGTAATTTGTTCTAGTTAGACATGGTTCTTTTTTTGGAGACATGTGTTCGGATTTTGTTCCATACTAATATTTTCTCTCTTCATTTCTTCCATGTCTCGTAATTCGTAATATGGCCATGGGCAATAAAGTTACTGAGGTTGAATTACACTTCTTCTTTTTTTTTATGTTTACTTTAAAGAATATTTTAGAATCTTATAGATAGATATAGAATGGATTACACCACAAAATCAAGTGAAATATCTTTAACAGACACAGGGCTGGGGATGAACATTAAAAAAGGCAGTAGCAGGTCAAAGAATAAAGAATCCTGAGAAGCATGGGCAGTAGAAATGCAGAAGTGAACTTAGATAATGCCTCGGGGATTCAGATTCTTCCCTACAGAGGAAGAGCTGGTAGTGCATTACTCGTGCAAGAAAGCAAACTCGTAGTCACTCCCTCTTCAAGTAATAGCAGATGTGGACCTATAAAAATATGGTCCATTGGACTCAAAGACAAACTTTCTCATGCACGAATATCGTCCTGTTGATCTTAATAGGCCTGCAAGCAAGAAAGGAAGCTTAAGAATAATTTATTCTGGTTAGACATGGTTCTTTTCATGGAGACATGTGTTCGGATTTTGTTCCATACTAATATTTCCTCTCCTCTTTTCTTCCCTGTCTCATAATATGGCCATGGGAAATAAAGATATTGAGTTTGAATTAGGTTTATTTTTATATTTTCATTTTTACTGTAAATTTCAAGAATATTTTAGAATCTTATAGATAGATAGAGAATGGATGGCCATGGGCAATAAATATATTGAGGTTGAATTACGCTTATTTTTATATTTTTATTTTTACTGTAAATTTCAAAAATATTTTAGAATTATATAGATAGATATAGAATGGATTGCACCACAAAATCAAGTGAAATATCTTTAACAAACACAGGACAGGGGATAAACATTAAAAACAGGTAGTAGCAGGTCAAGGAATCGAGACTCTTGAGAAGCATGGGTAGTAGAAATGCAGAAGCAGACTTAGATCATTCCTCATGGATTCAGATTTTTCCCTATAGAGGGAGAGTTGGTAGTGCATTACTTGTGCAAGAAAGCAACCTCTCAGTCGCTCCCTATTCAAGTAATAGCAGATGTGGACCTCTACAAATATGATCCATGCCATCTTCGAGGTAATTTTTCATTTTTCTTCTCTAAGATTTGTAGCCCAATTCCTCGAATGTGTGGTTACTGAAGAGCTTGTTATGTTCTTTTATTGTTTACAGAGAAAAGGCAGCTTAAGAGTAATTTATTCTGGTTAGACATGGTTTCTTTTCTTGGAGACATGTGTTCGGATTTTGTTCCATACCAATATTTCCTCTCCTCGTTTCTTCCATGTCTCGTAATATGGCCATGGGAAATAAAAATATTGAGGTTGAATTACACTTATTTTTATTTTTACTGTAAATTTCAAGGGTATTTTAGAATCTTGTAGATATATATAGAATGGATTGCACCACATAATCAAGTGAAATATCTTTATCGGACATAGGACAGGGGATAAACATTAAAAAAGGCAGTAGCAGGTCACAAAATCAAGACCCTTGAGAAGCATGGGCAGTAGAAATGCAGAAGCTAACTTAGATAATGCCTCCGAGGTTCAGATTCTTCCCTACATAGGAAGCATTGGTAGTGCATTACTTGTGCAAGAAAGCAACCTCGCAGTCACTCCATGTTCAAGTAATAGCAGATGTGGACCTCTACAAATATGATATATGGCATCTTTGAGGTAATTTTTCATTTTTCCTCTGTAAGCTTTGTAGCCCAATTCTTGGAATGCCTTCGGGGTTTAGATTCTTCCCTATAGAGGAAGAGTTGGTAGTGCATTACTTGCGCAAGAAAGCAACCTCGCAGTCACTCCATGTTCAAGTAATAGCATATGTGGACCTCTCCAAATATGATCCATGGCATCTTCGAGGTAATTTTTCATTTTTCCTCTGTAAGCTTTGTAGCCCAATTCGTGGAATGTGTAAATAGAAAAAAATTGAGGCTTACTGAAGAGCTTGTTCTGTTCTTTTATTGTTTAGAGAGAAATCCCTGTTTGGAGAGTAGGAATGGTACTTCTTCACTCACAGGATAGAAAGTACCCAAATGGGGCAAGGCCTAATAGGGCGGTTAGTTCTGGATACGGGAACGCTATTGCTGTTGATAGACCCATCAATGCTAAAGGAGGAAAGAAAAGAGTAGGCGTCAAGAAGGCTCTGGATTCCATCTTGGGAAGGCACCCAAGGGCTCAAAGACCAACTGGCTCAGGCACGAATACCATCTTGCTGATCTTAATAGGCCTGCAAGGAAGAAAGGCAGCTTAAGAGTATGTTATTCTGGTTAGAATGGCTTGCACCGCAAGATGGAGTGAAATATCTTTACCAGACACGAGGCAGGGGGTAAAAATTGAAAAAGACAATAACATGTCAAAGGATCGAGACTCCTTAGAAGCATGGGGCAGTAGAAATGCAGAAGCGAACTTACATTTGCCTACGGGATTCAGATTCTTCCCTACAGAGGAAAAGCTGGAAACAAAGAAAGCGTTTGATTTCATCTTCTTCTACTGCCATATTTTTTCAATGTGTGTTTTATTGGTGCACTTATTGGCTTACATACCCATTGATATTGATAAATTTTTCCTCAAATCTTTTAATTTTTTATTTCATCTAAGTATAAAGAATACATTGTGTAAATGCTTGAAGCTTCGAGAAATATCAGAACTAAAATATACATTCTTTCCTAAGTTTGCAAGAAAGCATTGATATGGATTGAAGGGTCCTGTATCTTCTCTAAAATTCAGAAATCTTCTTTTGAGGCACTCAGATCATCTTCATTGTTGCTATCATTGTTTTTGGAGATCGCAGTGCCAATAGAGGGAAATGTCAGTAAATTATTTCTCTACGCAACAGGTTTTCTCTATGTCGTTCGACTTTCTTAATTTACGAACATAAAATACAACACAATGTATACCTGTTTCGTTTATATTTCAATCCGTTTCACTTTGTTTTCCCAAAACCCAACACGTGTATCTGATAATCAATACCATCTATTTTTGGAACCAAAAATTTCAAGGGAATCCATTTAATCAAATATATAAATAAATTTACTTATTATAATGATTAAATAATAAAAAATTCATTGATTAAGAAAATCATAATTAAAATTTTAAAGTTCACAATTATAATTTGACAATTTTCGTGTATGTGTTTATAATTGAATATACATCCACTACTTTCATGGAGAATGGAAACGCTCGTGATCGTGATTGTTATCACTTAAGAAATGATTTCTAAATTCTGAGCACCAGTTCTATTCCAAAGGATTGAATGTTAGTATTGGTCTAGTCTTCGCATGGTTGCTTTAGTGCCTAAGATCTAGAAAAGAGTCTTGTTGGTATGGTCAAATAGGGTCAACACTCCATTCTTGCCCATCACTGGTCCCACATCACACATAAATTCCATGTGTCAAACTTGTGTCAAGGTTTTCATGCACTACAAAACTGCCTAGGAGTTTTTGTAGCGCAAAACCCAGAATTTTCACTGAACTAGGAGTTTTCGTAGCGCGCTACGAAACCCCTGAAAAAGCCTGTTTCAGCATAAAAGACCGTGTTTTCTGCTTTTACTAGTCAACTTCTAGAAGGTTTCCTGAGCAGATGAGAACTCAATTTTGAAAACTGAAAGAGGATTTTCTTACTAACATACTGAACTACAAAAACCTCTTTTGGTTTCTTCAAATTCGTTTTAAGGTGGGAGGAATTTATGGTTAAACTTGCGCTACGAAACTGCTGAAAGTCAAGCTTTGTCTTATGGTTTTAGCAGTCTTTTTCAAAATCAGTTCCTGATCACAGGAAAAGGTATTTTGAAATTCTGATGGAGGTTTCTCTTAAAAAACTCTCCAGCTACAATAACCTATCTCACTTTCTTCACAAGTGTTATCAGTTGGGAGATACTAAGCTTTCTTTGAAACCCTAATTTCAGAGAACATATTTTTCCTGTTTTACAATTGTTTTTCAAGGACCGATTCTGGATAGCTGGAGAATTTTTTTAAAAATCGAAGAGAGGTTTTTGTTCTAGACATCATGGAATTAAAAAACCTCCTTCAGTTTCATAAAAAGTGTCATGGATGAGAAGATAAAGGCTCTGTCCCACGTGCTAATTTTCAAAGATCCTAAACCTAAAAACAAGGAAACATGTTCCCCAATTTCTAGGGTTTGTCATCAACAGTCAGGTGACAACGTGGGAGGCTTCATCAAATTCGACTTCATGAGGTTGCGGCTGTCAAGGAACGATTTAAATGTTTAGATAAGGTTGTTGTAATCATAATAAGGAGTTACCTCCTAGTGGTATCAGGTCTCTAGGACTGCTAATTAGCTGTCATTTGTATTTAATAGTTTGTTTTATGGTTAGAATAGGTGTCACTCATAGCAAATTCGAATTCTCTTGATAAGGGATGAGGGATTCCATATTGTAAATGCTATATATAAAGCAAGAGGTTGAATTAGCAAAAGGTTGGAGATTTTTGGCCCAGCTGTTGCTTTATGTGAAGGAATACAATCAGTAATGCAAAGAGGTTTTCTTGAACAAAACTGAGTTTAGATAGAGTTCAATCCTTTCTTGATCTATATGTTATTTTAATTACTTGCCGTAGATCTTATTGTTAATACTCATAATTCATAATCTAATGCTCTGACTTCCTTTAACAATAAGATGACTATGTTTTATATTTGAACCACCAGCACTAGATTACATTGCTATTATTCAAAATTCACTACCATGTGCTCTGATCTCTTTTATTAATGGAGTGATTGTGTTGAGCAGTAGATCTCATTGCTATTACTCAGAACTCATCATCTTATGCTCTGACTTCCTTTAGTAATGAGATGACTGTGTTTTTTCAGAATCTTGTGAGTAAACCACCTTTGAACCATCAGCAGTAGATTTCATTACTATTACTCAGAATTCATAACCCTATGCTCTGACTTCCTTTAGTAATGGAATGACTCTTTTGACCTATGTTATTGAGTGAATTGTCTTTGTTTAAGAACCTTATTTGTCTCAGCTTTCATGTCAAAAAACCTTGCCACTAAATTTATTGACTTGTTGAGTCCATAGCCCAATGGTAGCAAGCCTTCATCTTTTCAACCTACAAACACACGAAACCAAGATAGAGTTAGCCATCTATATTATCATTAATCAATATCATTAACCCTTGAGAGAGCCCTCTCAGGCTGAGGAGGCTAAGCCTTAGCTAAAAGATTGGTTTGAAATAGTTACACTGAGATAGTCTGATCAGCAGCCTATCAGGGTCCTATTTTGGTGCGTCTGCCGGGAGTCTGAAGATTATTCATTCCCGAAATCAACGAGCTGAACTTTTGAAGGTATCAGGAGTTTAGAAATTTTTTGAGGCTGCAACTACCTTGGCAACTCCACACATCGAATAACAAATTGAAAGGTGACTCCACTGCTAGAAGATCAGTAGATTGATGAAGTTTCAAGATGAGTTCCACTGCAAGAATGAATGCCAGGTATGCCCCTATGAATCGGTCTCATATCCCTGGTTTTCCAAATCCTATGGCAAAGGTTGATTGGTTAGATGATCTTCCAATGTTCAAAGATGAAAAGAAAGACAATGCTGCTCTTCATTTGGTTAGGTTCCATATGCATGTACTCAGTCTTAAGGTTCATTTCCCTGAAGATGTTTATGACCACTTTAGAAGGAAAAGCATGGTCTTGGTATAAAAGTTTGGAAAATGGTTCAATATATTCACTTGCTAATTTTCATGATAAATTCTATGAGATTTATAAAGGATGTCATCCTTCCTTATTGCTGGTCAAAGATTGCTGTAAACATTCTTTGAGTCTTACTCAATATTTGGAGGATTATTATGATGATAATGAATTTATGGATGAATAAATTTTAGAGGCTCTTCATAACAATGCATTTCAACACCAAGAAGAAAGTATAACATCCCATGAAATGCAACATGAAAATCAGCAGGGGTTTACTTATGAAAACCATGTTACATCCTCTGAGACTAACGTGAAGATGCAACAAACTTGCCAGTCTTTTGATCATAAAGAGTATGAAAATGATTACAAACACCAAGAAGAAATACTGGAAGAAACTTTTTATAACCCTCAGGTAGAGGAAAAGGTTGTTCAATTTTGTAATTCCTTACAACAGATTACATCAAAGAATCATCATAATAATGAGGAAAATTACATGGTTTGTGGGAATCATTCAGAAAAGCAGTTGGATAGCATATCAAATAAATGTTGTGTGACTAAAGATCAGTGGTTAGAAGTAAGACGATGTTATGAGGATCATCAAGCTGATCACGTATTCTGGGATCCTATAGCTAGATACATGGAAGAGTTTTACTCTCCAGTGTTTCAGTTTTTCTATGAAGATCAGAGACAATTCCAGTGGCAGTGGTCATCACATTATCATAGTTGCTCTGAACTCCGATGTAGTCAAAAAACTCAAATGTCAAATAAGACAAATGATTGGCTACATTGGAAATTTCATATTGATTGAGCTGAAAGAAGTTTGAAATTGATAGGGTAGGTAGGTAGGAAAATGCAAATAAGCTCAAGGTTGACTGAGCATTTTTCAGTAGATATAGATTTCTTTCTCCTACACTGATCATCAAGCTTAAGCCCGAGGTGAAGACCAAAGAAGCTTAAAGGGGATGCTTGTCAAATAAATTTATGTTTATCATAAGAGGATAAAGCACTCGACCTACGAGTTCTCAGTGTACCACAAGGGCACACTATCCCAAGTGGAGCCACCGTTATCACTTAAGAAATGATTTCTAAATTCTGAGCATCAGTTCTATTCCAAAGGATTGAATGGTAGTTTTGGTCTAGTCTTTCCATGGTTGCTTTAGTGTCTAAGATCTAGAAAAGAGTCTTGTTGGTATGGTCAAATAGGGTCAACACTCCATTCTTGCCCGTCACTGGTCCCACATCACACATAAATTCCATGTGTCAAACTTGTGTCAAGGTTTTCATGCACTACAAAATTGCATAGGAGTTTTCGTAGCGCAAAACCTAGAATTTTCACTGAACTAGGAGTTTTCGTAGTGCGCTACGAGACCCCTGAAAAAGCCTGTTTCAGCGTAAAAGACTATGTTTTCTGCTTTTACTACCCAACTTACAGAAGGTTTCGTGAGAAGATGAGAACTCAATTTTGAAAATTGAAAGAGGGTTTTCTTCCTAACATATTGAACTAAAAAAACCTCTTTCAGTCTCATCAAATTCGTTTTGAGGTGAGAGGAATTTATGGTTAAACTTGCGTTACGAAACTGCTGAAAGTCAAGCTTTGTCTTTTGGTTTTAGCAGTCTTTTTCAAGATCAGTTCCTGGTCACAGGAAAATGTATTTTGGAATTATGAGGGAGGTTTCTCTTCATCAACTCTCCAGCTACAATAACCTATCTCACTTTATTCACAAGTGTTATCAGTTGGGAGATACTAAGTGTTTTTTGAAACCCTAATTTCAGAGAACATATTTTTCCTGTTTTACACGTGTTTTTCAAGGACATATTCTGGATAGTTGGAGAAGTGTTTTAAAAAACCAAGAGAGGTTTTTGTTTTGGACATCATGGAATTATAAAACCTCCTTCAGTTTCGTAAAATATGTTATGGATGAGAAGATAAAGGCTCTGTCCCACGTGTTAATTTTCAAATATCCTAAACCTAAAAACAGGGAAACATGTTCCCTAATTTCTAGGGTTTGTCATCAGCAGTCAGTTGACAACGTGGGAGGCTTCATCAAATTCGACTTCATGAGGTTGCAGTTGTTAAAGAATGCTTTAAATGTTTAGATAAGGTTGTTGTAATCATAATAAGGAGTTACACTCCTAGTTAGCTGTCATTTGTATTTAATAGTTTGTTTTTTGGTTAGAATAGGTGTCACTCATAGCAAATTTGAATTCTCTTGATAAGGGATGAGGGATTTGATATTGTAAATGCTATATATAAAGCAAGAAGTTGAATTAGCAAAAGGTTTGAGATTTTTGGCCCAGCTGTTGCTTTATGTGAAGGAATACAATCAGTAATGCAGAGAGGTTTTCTTGAACAAAACTGAGTTTAGAGAGAGCTCAATCCTTTCTTGATCTATATGTTATTTTAATTACTTGCGGTAGATCTTATTGTTAATACTCAGAATTCATAATCTAATTTTCTGACTTCCTTTAATAATAAGATGATTGTGTTTTATATTTGAACCACCAGCACTAGATTACATTGCTATTATTCAAAATTCACTAACATGTGCTCTGATCTCTTTTTGTAATGGAGTGATTGTGTTGAGTAGTAGATCTCATTGCTATTACTCAGAATTCATAATCTTATGCTATGACTTCCTTTAGTAATGAGATGACTGTGTTTTTTCAGAATCTTGTGAGTAAACCACCTTTGAACCATCAACAGTAGATTTCATTACTCTTACTTAGAATTCATAACCCTATGCTCTGACTTCCTTTAGTAATGGAATGACTCATTTGACCTATATTATTGAGTGAATTGTCTTTGTTTAAGAACCTTATTTGTCTGAGCTTTCATGTCAAGAAACATTGCCACTAAATTTATTGACTTGTTGAGTCCATAGCTCAATGGTAGCAGGCATTCATCTTTTCAACCTACAAACACACAAAACCAAGATAGAGTTAGCCATCTATATTATCATTAATCAATATCATTAACCCTTGAGAGAGCCCTCTCAGGTTGAGGAGGCTAAGCCTTAGCTAAAAGATTGGTTTGAAATAGTTACACTGAGATAGTCTAATCAACAGCGTATCAGGGTCCTATTTTGGTGATAACAGTGCTTATCATGAAGCGACTATATAATTAGTGTAGTTGGTTTTAATTGAATGTAGTCAATTAAAATTAAGTACATTAATTATATATAATATTAAATTTATAAGGTTTTATAGTAAGGTTTATGTTAAGATAAGGGTTTAATGTTGTGTTTAACAAAATATTTATGTTTTCTTTTGGTTAATTCTTAACATGTTTCATAGGAAAATGATATTTATGTATCAATCCACAAATTAGAGTAGTTATTATATAGCGTCAATTATAATAAGCATGGAAATATAATTAAGGAAGCCATATAAATTATATTTTTCAAGCTACTAAAATTAAAGAAAATTGTTATAACTTATTTAAAATAACCATAGATAAATAAA
>APFE031197015.1:0-38762 GCA_000404065.3 Pinus taeda | reverse complement strand
TGTCAGTAAATTACATAGATCATAAATTTTAGGTTTCTATGTATTCATGTGATTCATGATGACTATATAGATGGGATGGTCCATTGTGATACATTGATATTGTACGGGGGTGATAACTCTTATATAAAATATTATCAAAGTAAGAAGAGCCTATGAAATGGGAAGAATAAAATAAAAAAGAGGAAGCAAATGTTATGTTAATAGAGGATAAGATGATGTTGCATAAGGAGGATTTGTTGCTAGACTTGTTGGAAATGTAACTAGTTTTGGTCTTCATAATTGTTTTTGTACTCATTCAATATGTATTTTATGTAACGAATAAGAGAAGAAAAGAAAAAATTGTTTTAAAGCATATGATTCATGCTCATTATTGATGGTATTCTAGGTGAAAGGATGTTGGTCATGCTTCTAGGGTTTTTTAGGTCATATGAGTCACTTTCATGAGTCAAGAAAGTCAACATCATGTTTATAAGACCCTTCTAGGAAAATGTAATTAAATAAGGAATTATTTTTTAGTCTAGAAAGTCTTGGAAACTCCAAAAGTACAAGCCGGCCGTGGCAGCTTCAAGTCAACCTAAAGAAGGCAATTCAACCCCCTTAGAAAGGCTATAAATACCAGTACTTCGACCCCATTTGTGACTCACTCAGTCACAAGTTCAATTTCAACAAGAAAGTTGGATCTATAGGTGGGAAGCAAGAGAAAAAATGGTGGAGGCTTGAAAGAAGAAAGGAAGGACAGAAATCTTTTGTTTGGGCTATATCTCTCACACACATGCAAAGGATTAGGGTTTCTGCAACTTCCAAGAAGGGAAAATTATAGGTTCGAGTTGCAATATCAATTAGTTAGGAGAGAAAGATATTCTAGTTTGGCTTTGTTGATCTTGGAAGGAGTTGCCTTGGTCAAGAAAGAGTTCTTGAAGCATTGTCTTGGATTTTCTACAACAACTACAAGGCTAAAGTTGTAGGTCAAAGCAATAGTACTAAAGCTGGAAAGTCGAAGTTGCAATTTGAAGTTGGTTGGTGCTATATTATGGAAAGACATGACTGGAAGGGCTAACTTGGTACTTGGAGGAGGACTTGGTCTAGGGATTGGGTCTTTGCTGTCTCATTTGAAGTAGATCCTATAAGAAGAGAATATTTTGTTGGGATTTCCCATTGTAGTGGTTATATCCCTGGATGAGAGCCTGATTTCTATGTCCTTTGTTCTACTATTTTTTTTTTGTATATTTGTTTGATAATAATATCTAAATAAATAACACAAGAAGATTAACTAAGTTCACAATCAAATATTAAGGTTAAGGAAAGTTGGAATTAATAGCTTCCACATTGCATTTTTCCAACAAAACTAAGCGAAGGGGAGGAGAGCACCATTCATGAGGTGTTGGACATGGAAGTTGTAAGATGTAGGAACAAGAGGAACCCATGACAAAAGAAATCGTTGAACAATGAATAGACTAAAGACTGGTTGAGGCTACAATGCTCTTTAGCTTGACAACCCAATGATCTTTGAAATTAAGAAGAAGAAGGAATTAAGGCCCATTTTTTAATATCTATGTAGAAAATGATTAATAAATAAAGAAATTAGGCTAAGCACATTGTTAGTGTTTTTTTCCTTTGAGTCTCCACAATTAATGTACCATGTTTATATGATGAAATCATTATTTATTACAACAAAGAATCTATCAATTGTAGTTGTCCCTACTTAATTAACATGATTAAATGATATAGGCCATACATGTTGTTGGGTTTTGTATAACCATGGGATTCATAAAGACAATGTAGAAGTAATTTATTATAAAAAATTGACATGGTAGGAAATGGTTCTCTTCCATCACTTTCTCATACCTACACACAATTAGCACTACCATTTCCTTAAGAGTTTTATATTAAATTACATTTGAAATTTTTAAGTCACTTCATTAATTTTGTTGAAGTAGTGGTTGAATTTTCTTGAATTTATGACATTTGTACTTAATTTAAAGAGATCATTTTCATTTCTTTATTATTGCCTTTGAATTTTTCAACTCATTTTTTATAATTTTCTCACATTTACATCTAAATCTTTGATGATATAAAAAGTATATACTACTAAAGTGGCTATATATATAAAATGGTTGGTAGATATTGATAGCTATAAAAACACTTACATCATGATACATCTCAAATTGCCAAACTTAAAAATTCATAAAAAATAACTAAATTACAATTTTATAAAAAACAATCATTATAAAAAGAATTGGTATATGAGTTAAACATATATACATTTTAAAAAATAGATAACAAAATTCTTAATCATGGATATTGTTCCCCACTTTATCATGGATATTCTTAACTAGCAAATTGATTTTGTTACAATACTATGGGCTAATACCATGACTCACTAATACCACATTGCCCAAAAAATCATAACTTATGTTGATATGACACATGTTAATATGACATTTTTTATCAATCATTTTAATTAAAAGAGTTTGAGATAAATCTCAATCTTTATTTTGTGACTATTTTAAAATATTGTGGAAGTTAAAACCATATCATTCACTTAATAATTATTGATAGTTAAATTAAAATCTTCAAGTCTTATTCCGGATGATATCACCATAATTACATAAAAAAGTAACCAAATACCAATAACAAATTTGAAATTGATAAAATTATTTAAAACAAAGACATCTTTAATAACTCAAGCACGAGATTGTAATGATGTGTCATGGTAGTGTGGTCATTTTTTTTTCAAAAAAATTGATGTGAGGAGTGCTTGAAACTTGTTTTTATGGTGGAAATGGATTCAACACCACCAAAAAATTGTTGAGCACCCAAAATATTGAAAGTTGACCATTGTAACCTAAATTTCAAAAAATTTGAATCAAACTTATAATCAAAATCATATTGAAATGTCCATTATTTTTCTGATATAAATAACACCTCATTAAACTATACTATTATAAACTAAATACACAGCCTAAATCTAAGTTCTAAAATATATAACATTAAACAACTTCATTTAAAGATCCAAGCTTACCTCTTTCAACCAATATTATTGTCTCAAGCTATCTAAAGTAAATTAATTAACACATTAACATTTATTTAAAAATTCAAATAGAAAAAATTATTATAAGAGTAAAATAAAATAAAAGTCGAAAGAATTTTGTTTTGAACTGAACAAATAAAGACAAATCACCAGTTATTCTTATAATTTTTTTGAACTGAACTAAATATATATACATGGTCATCCATCCATTTATCATATGAATTTTTTAGTTCCACTTTCTTGGAACTTACTCATCGCATTTTCTCGAATGGAATATCTCATTGTTTTAGTCAATTTTTCAACCACACGCCATTGTCTTTTTACGGCCTGACCCAAGATGCCTAGGAGTCAATAGGTCTTTCTATCTCCTTCTCTATACGCCAATTTCCACATCTATCGCTACAAGACCAGCAGTTAATACTGCAATTTCCTTCACCCCTCCACGCTCAATACGGCGATTTCTCTATCCCTTCCTTCTGTGTTATTGTTGTGAGAGTCGCTCTCCTTATAAATATGTACATATGTCTAGCAACACAACTCACTCAACTTTGTAGGGAATTTTGAGTTTCTGAGACGAAGAAATTGATCCGAAAGCCATTGTTATTTTGATGCTAGACATTGACAATAACTTATGAATCAACCCTATAAGCCTTCAATGGAAGCTTGAACTAGAAGCAAAAATACATAAAGCATGAAACCCATGCTTATAAATAAATTTTCTTTTACAATAAATTTTCCTTTTTCTTTCTTTTGACAAATATATTACATCATGACCGAAATACAATTATGAAGACTGATACTAGTTACATTTCTCAACACTACCTCTTAACTAGGGAGGTATTCATAATTGTTCAATTGGTAATACATTGATTTCAATTTCAAATGTTCTTAGAAAGAGTACAACAACATACGTAATGCCTGGGATACCAACAATGCTAAGGTACCCTCTCAACACAAACTAAGGTGTCATGTAGGAAATTGCCACTATAGGTACCATCAGGCTACAACAATGGTATCCATCCAACAAGATATAGATACCATCTAGTCCTCCATGCCTTGACACCAACCCTTACAGGGATTCGAGTATCAATACTAAACCTGAGCTCCACACGATACCCTCCCTTTCAGATCTAGACGTCAATTGAGATCTCAACATTAACCAAGCCATGCTATCCTCACAAGTACCATCATACAAGCAGTTTTATGGTACTTCATCTCTCCTCCCAACCAAATTAGTGATAATCATCATTTTGAGCATGCTCCTAAAATAAACTAACTTCTTATTGGGAAGAGATTTCATCAACACATCAACTACTTGTTCATTTTTTGGCACGTAAAATAGCTTCATGACCCCAACCAATATCAAAATTCTATTGTATATGTTCTTGTATCCTAGCACAAAACTTTGGGGTCTTCCACTATTCTGATGTTACTTAGGTCATCGTATTTTCACGAAATATATCTTATTCAACTTCTCCAACAACACAAAACTCAGCCTCAACAATTTTCCAAAACATGCAATTCTTGTTCACGACTTCATCAATCACAAATTTATTAATCATGAATACAACTCATGAATTACCATCTATAGTGCTTTAGCATTTCTTTGATCTCACTCTTTCTCCAAGGTCTTTATTATAGTTGTTACAATATTCCCTCCCTCTTAACTGGGAAGTTATACACTTTCTTTATCTAAGTTTCTTCTCTGATACGGGATAAATCCATTAACCCTCAGCCACACATGGTTTATCATCATAACATTAGATAACTTTCAACCTTTTAGAAGATTGTTCCTTCTCACATGGAAACAACATCATATATTAATCATAAATGTACACTTTAATGCTATCAATATTCTTACAAATCCCTATTTTCATCATGCTCAACATCATCATCAATTCATCAAGTATGTGGTAAGCATCTTCCATATCTTGAAGACTATGTACCTGAAAAGCTTCATCAACAAGTACAACCAAGAAGAAATATATAGGAGCATGAAAAGTCAAATTAAGATTATCAAATTATAATAGAGAGAGCACCTAGGGTTACCAAAAAAACTTTGAATTCTAAATATCAAATTCTAAACTTAGATAGCAAAAAAATAAGCAATCGATTAGGGTTACATTTTCATATCCTAGACTTCTCACAACAAACTTTGCTAGCATTTTTGTCACGAACCCTATATTTCATCATCAAAACTAAACTTTAGATATAAATAATTTATTTCAATCATAGTGAAAGTATCATTACATCTAGGGTTTCACTATCTTTCCCTAGATACTTATATCAACTTTTATTAGGGTTTTGACATAAACCTTATATATAATTATCAAAGATATGCAACAACTCAACCAAGTTATGGTTTCAAGCATATGGAATCATATACACCTAGTGTTTCATTCTTAGGTTTAACAATTACAAGGGTTTTGTCATAAACCCTAAAAATCTAGGGTTTCATCATAAAACCTAGACAACAACAGCAAACCCCAAAAAACTAGGGTTTTATATTAAGAAATCTTAAACATCAAGAGATTAGGATTTTATTATATGTTCTAGATTTTATCAACAAACTCTAAGTAGGAGAGAGTTTTATATTATGGTTTTAAGCCAAAGTTAACAAAGGATAGATAGTATGACAAGGATTGATTTTATCTAAAGGTCAATTTTCTTCAACAACATAAGAATATTTATAGTGAAACCTTAGACATGAAACTTAGTAATAAGTAAAATGATTGTGCGTTCTTATATGAAGAATATCTGCCACAAGTCTTTAAACATTCCTTGAGTTGTTCCTTTCACAAACCTTCTAGGGTTTCTTCTGCAACAAGGCTTCTTTCATGATACAAGACTTTCCTCTGAAATCTCCCTCTGAATCGAGCCATAATCCTTATACCTACAAGTTTAGTCCTTCCAAGGAAAGGATAATGATCAAGTAACAAAGATAAAGCTAAATATATACAAAATCAAAAATAATACTTATATTTTATGGCAATGTGTAAGATTCTACTTGAAGGACTCCATTCTTACTATTTATATATCAACATTTCCATATGTATCTGCAATATTTAATTGACAAGCAGCAAAAGCATATAAGTACAAGAGTATGATCTAACAAACTCCAAACCTTACGATATCAATTCTAGGGTTTCAAATTCAATTCTATACTTACTAAGGATTTTAATTTCTCCTTAGACTACCTACAAACCCTAGAAACCAAAGCTAGGGCTTTTATGAGGGAATGAAAGAAAATAGGGTTAGGGTTTCTCAATCAACTAGGATTTACAATAACTTGGATGCCAACAAGTTTTCAATACTACATACCCTAGAACCAAAAAAGAGATTTCAAAACCCTAATATATTAGATAATTATATAATAAAATCAATTATACATACCTCAAGGATTGCTTACCTTAGTCCTCCATATATGTTGCAAAGGATTCTTCAAGATGCCTTTTACTAGTCCAATTTCATCCTTGAGGTATTTGTTCCAATCTTAATTTCTAATATGATCTTCAAGGTTCCTTGGTGCAATATGCTTGATGCTTCTTACATCACTTGATCTTTTTCAATGTTCCACAACTTGAATAATAAAGTTGATTTTAGCTTTGATTTATGGTTAGGGTGATCCTGTAGGTGCTACCACAAGGCTTCAAACAGACATATTCTTTCAGTATTATAGATAAAGATTTAATGATAATCTTGTACTACTTTTGGAAATAGATCTAGTTCCTTTTCTGGTTTTCAATACTTCTCCAAACTAGTACAATATTCTAGACTTGAAGTGATTAGTACAGAACTGAGGTTGTAAACCGTTTAGATAGGGCACCCACAACCATCGAAATGGATCTCTCAAGTGGCCCAATATATTTTATAAAAACACATTGTGATTTTTCTATTATTCCTAGGATGGCTTCTCTGTCACTTATATGTCTAGACCCCTTTATATATATGCACATTTATCCTCAGATTTTAGACCTCACATACTTCCTTTGCTGGTTTATGGAGCTATACTTTCGAATCCTTCAAAAGATGCTTCCTATCTTCTTTAATTCCTTCGCTCCTCTAGCTAGGTCTGCAACCCTAATCTTAGTGCTTATGACTTATGAAGATGCCCAAAATTATGCTTTTTGAGTTTGGTCTTCAAATCTTATGAATCCAGTGGTCCTTTTGATAGATTTTGAAGTTTCTTGTTGTCCAAATGGTGATCTTCTAGCTTCCTTATTCCACTGATCTTAACTCTGATATATTGTTGGGAAATACCCCGGGAAACTTATTATGTTAATTTCTCTTAGCCTGATATTTGCTTGTGTCATTATTTTACATGATTGATTAAATTATTCTAATGCTTATTATTGTTGTGTTCTTGATCATCAAAGACAAATGGACACCAAATGTAGGCTATAAGCTAGGGCCAAAACCTCTCCTAGAGAGGAAAACCAAAAAAATATCATTTTTTTCTTCAGGAACCAAAAGAAATGAGACAAACAAGACATTTTGACTAACAATATGACTTCATCCAATCCACCAAGTCAGCTTCCAAGGAAGACTAGTCAATATCTCCAAAGTCAACAAGAATTCATCTCCAATATCCAAGTCAAATGGAGTTTCGGCCTCCTATGCAATTTCTGAACTTCTTGGCCTGTATCTTTAGTCAAACGAAATCACACATTTCCTTTAGTCCTTTCACATGTGTGGATAGAACCAAGAATAAATTTTAATCCTCTTACACTTCATTAAACTTCTTTCTTCTTGTAATGGAGTAGACCTTCCTTTCCAAGAATTTCACACTTCTTTCTTCCTTAAATTTTAGATTGAATTATTTCAGGATATGGATTTCAACTAGATTGAAATCTCTGCTTAAATATAGCCTTTGATGGGGTCAAATCATCTTTAATGGAGCCGACTTACTTGATGGGGAAGCAAACTTGGTGGAGGAGGAACTAGATACATTTTGATACACATATTTATTTTTCTTTGACATTGAGAGCCCAAGAAGGGTCTACACATTTACAATGAGTTATGACTCAACCCTAAAATCCTTCAATGGGGGCTTGACCTAGAAGCAAAAATACATAAAGCTCATGTGCTTATAAATAAATCTTATTTTATAACAAATTTTCCCTTTTCTTACTTTTGCTAGTTATATTACATCATGACTCAAATACAATTATGAAGATTGATACTAGTTACATTTCTCAATTGTTGCTTGGATTGAAATTCTAACAAATAAATATGAAGCCTTTGGGAAACGCAAATTAAAAATATTCTTAAATATAATATGGAGTTTCATAATCTAATAATATTATTCATAGTCACAAAGTTAAAGTTCGCCAGTCGCCAGTAGGCCATAGTATTTCTCAGAAGTAATCATTAAGCTTTGTGAATGTTTTAAAAATAATTAAAATATTTTACACATATAAAGAGAAAGTGTTCACCCACCCAATTCACCAACAGAAGACATGTTCTTCTTAGGGTCTTTTAGTACCATCATATTCTAGTATGCACAGATCGATTGATAAATTTTAATCTATTTTTACATCTACAACACACAGTTCAATATTTTCCATGAAAAATCTCTCTTCTATGATGAAATTACTAAATCATCATTGAAGATAAAATTCATTAGATCGACAACCCATGGTTTACTCACTTGACTATTAGATATTCTCTCTGGCATAATTAAATATATATAGAGAAGGAACCTCGTCTGATGATGATCAAGCCACTTATCTAGGAAATTACTCTTAAATATATGATGGAAATTTCACAAATCATTCATATGCTCCTTTTCCTCAAAGGATTTCAAGCAAAAACCACAGATGAGATCATCTCCTATTCATTCACATAATCTCTCTCCAAACTTCCCAAATGTAATGATAGACAAGTTGTGTCTAATTGTATTAGCAGGGATCGAAGGAACAATCAAAGAGGAACTGATGTCCATACCTGAGCTATCTCTAGCAAGAGAACCACAATCAACAATAACCTCTCTAAGTCGCTAGACATGGAAGCCATATTGAGAAGTGACAAAGGATAAAGAAAACAAAGCAATAACTCATCATTGTTGTTACACATAAGGAAATAATGTGTTCTATTGGTTTCAAAATTGTAAAGCTCGAGAGTGATAGATATAGAAACAATAAAATCAAACTTATCTCTTTTACTAAAACTGTCATGTATGAGCAAGTGGTAACATGAAAGCAGAGTAGCTTGAGCAACTGATATAGTTATTGCCAAAAGCATGATAGCTGTAAATACTGGTGAGTGCTCAGGGTTAAGAAAATTTATCAGTGACATGGGACATATGACACCAAGCCTGAAATAAAAGACCCAATATTTTGTCCAATTAAATGTTAACAATTTTTTTTTCAATAATAATAAAAAATACTAGAGTCAAATAAAGTGCTAGAGTCATGCCTAGGGAGAGGGACTGATAACAAGGTGGTTGAAATGTCTAATAAATTTTCTCCTTATTCATAAAGATAAGGATTTTTGGATATGTGGTATTAGAGAATCATAGTATTAGCCCATGGTATTGTAATAAAACATATTTATAAATTAAGAATCTTCATGATAAAGTGAAAACGAATCTCCATAATTACAAATCTTGTTAAATGATTTTTTTCAATATACATATAACTCATATATATTATTATTATAATAATATAATAATAGTAATTAATATATTAAAAAATTTAAAACATAAAATATATAATAATAAATAATTAATATATATAAAAAAATTTTAAAACCATAAATATATATTTGAATATCTATTAATATTTATTGATTATTTAATTTATATAACTATAATAATATTAAATATATATGAAAAAAAATAAAAACCATAAAAAAATTATAACAATTTTTAATCTTATAATATCAAGTTTACGATATCTCTAATCGTATAATGTCTAATTTATGATCAATGGATGGATGATCATGTATATATATCTCTTACTTTTCAAATATATTTAAGGATGAGCGGTGATGTGTATTCATTTGTTCAGGGAAAACAAAATGATTTTATTTTTATTTATTTATTATAATAATAATACTTTTTATTTAAAATTAAAAAATTAGTGTTAATGCGTTAATTATATTATTTTAAATAATTTTGGACAACATGGATGAAAAAGTGAAATTTATATTTATTTAGAAATGAGGTTGATTAATGTTTTAGATTTAATAACTTAGATTTAGTTGATATATTTATTTCACAATTTCTACCAGGAAATACAATTTTTATTTAAATAATGTTATATTTTAAGTAGTAGTAGTAAAAAATTTATATAAATAATGTTATATTTTAATTTTAATTATTATTATTAGTAGTAGTAGTAGGTGGATATCTTGCTCGTTGTGATATCTTTATGTTCTTGTCTACGAACAACTTAACATCTTCGTGAGTAGGAAAGCTCATAGACATTTGGTCGACTGCATCTCTAGATGTGCTCTGAGCAGTGTCTTTGACTTTGCCCTCTTGGAAACCATTGCACCTGCACTGCTGAGAGGAAGATGAACAACTGCAATGCCTGGAGACATGGAAACACTCATGGCAAGCAATCAGTCATTCAAAAACCAAAATGAACTTGAGAACTGACTTGCAACATACCTGTGTGACTGATCATGAAGGTTGCACAATTTTGGCTGGGAGGTTGGGAGACTGACTACCAAGATTGTGAAAAGCACAATTTGGGCTACTAGGAGACTGACTGAATGCTAGAAATGAACAATGCACAGTCCGTTCTAGCTACTAACTGCTGGAATTCGGCAATGCACAATCTCAGTTGGCAATGGATGCAGGCTGAGTGACTACATTGCGTAATTTTCTGGGAAATCAGTCATTGTCCATCAGAAATGCATAAATCAATCATGGGTGACAGTCACTAGGTAGAAATGTGCATTTCCTGAGAGGAAGATAGAGCCTTCCCTCTCAGGATTGCGCAATGTTGTCTTGGTGAGGCTCTTGGTGAGGCAGAGTCCAGGCCAAGGCTGTCGAGACTCACCGACGGGAAACTGAAAGTGAATGTCAGTGTGAATGCATGGTGATACTGAGTGTAAGCATAAGTGAATGATCATGCATGCAACCGGTGAATGACCGATTCAAAAAATGGAGCAACATGCATGTGGGTGATGCAATTCGTCGAATCAACGACCATTCGTGAAAAATAGTTTCATGCATGCGACAATAATGAGATAGAAACGAAAACTAAAACAGTGCTAGGACAAGCTAATATACATGTAAATGATAGCAAGAGGTCACTGAAATCAAGAAAAAAGTACTCACACAAGCGAAAACACAAAAAGTGACAAAAATGCAACACAAGGCATGGGAAGCGGGCTTACCCCAAAACAACTGAGTTAAATGTGCCGACAACTCCTAGGTGTGATGTGGGATGTCAGGGTTGCAAGGTTGATGTGAGGAATGAGCTCTACATCATTTGGTTGATGATTTTTGATAACACCCAGGTTGTGACGCGCATGCCACAAATCTAAGGAAAGTGACACTTGGTGGGAGGTTTCTGAAATGATCCTTGCATGTAACCTCCAACTGCTAAAAATAGATCCTTAAAACAAGGGATGCATTTGCATGTTTCCTTGGGAGAAGTAGCCCATGCATGCAATTCAATTTTTCTCAGTCCCGAAGGGAACCAGTCAACTCAGTTGCACATGCAAGAGACTGCTCGACTAATGGGAGAAAATGTGCATTTTTGGCTGGGAGTTGGACTGGCTGCCTAGGAGATTTGCACAATTTCTGGGCAGAGTAGTTGACTCCTACCTAGATTTGCACAAATTCTGGGCTGAACAGTCCTGCTAGGGAAAACAGTGGAATTCCTGTTGGGAGTGTTGACTGGCAGAATTACACAATCTTGGAGCCCAGCAGGCTGCCAGATAGGATTGCGAAATTTTTGGAGGGAAGGCTAGTTTCCCTCCAGAAATGCGTAGTTTTGTATGGGAAGCTACTTAGCTTACAGCTGGACCAAGTCCGGGTGAACATCCTGTGAGGGAAATGCATCAAGTTCTGATTGATAGGATGCCTTTCTGCAAGAAAAACACTGAATCTTGTGAACCTGATGAATCAAAACAAGTTGCTGTGAAGGTTGGAATGGAGGCTCCAAAACTAAGCTAAGAAAAAATTTTGGAGGGTGGTTGTAGCCGCTACAACATAATCATAGGAAACACTGACTAGGTTTGGGACTTCCACCTACCACCCGAATGTAGACATGGCTGAACTAAATCTCTCTTTCAACTAGTCACCCTTGTGCCATATTCCAAGCATGAATGTGGGATCTCACAGAAGAACCAATCCTATAATAACCAAGGGAATCTAGAGGGTCAAACCATGATCACACCAAAATAGGTGCTCCGATCATAACCAAACCAAACTTGGAATTCCATCTAGAATCCATCACTATCCTTGAAGAATTTTTTATGTCCTTGCCTCTCAGGCTTTACCGTAATCCAATCCTAGATCACTAGGCCCTAAATTGAGACTAGTCCCTTAATATTTACCACAATCCAAACCCAGATCACTAGGCCCTAAATCAAGACTTCTCCCTTAGGCTTTATCGTGTATCCCATGAAAAACAGTTAAGGGATTCCTAGGCCTTTGGGAATGAAACTTGAGACCACCTCTGCTGCGGATTCGGAAATCCATTCGGAAAACCAAAGCTAAAAAACTGAAGTAAACATCCCAACACCATGGCATTCAGAAAACAGAAAGGCTAAGTTGAAAACCATTGTCATAGCCCGACAAAACCATGCCACTGACATCAAGATAACCATACACCAACATGGAAATCCATGCATGTCCAAACCAACTAGGAAATCACAAATGCAAAAGGTTACCTACAAGTATTCTTGCTAAAGCTATGTGATCCTTGAACAAACCTCGTGAAAATTCCATGTAATAAAAGTTAATAAATGAAAAATAATAACAATGGTTGAAAGGACACTTACTCTAGTATAAATGTTGGGCAAAATCCTAGTGATGGAGATCACTTGTGATTGTTAATGGCTAGGGAGATTGGAAAAGGAAATGGTATTTTTGACACAATTTTTTATGAAAATAAATGAAATTTGGAGAAAAAGGAAGTGAAAGGTCACAGGTTGCATGTCAAAAGGAAAATAATGGAAAATAAAGAAAATAGAGGCCCCATCCATAAAAAGGCTTCTGAGGATCAATTGGTAACCTTTTGTCAGTTCAACATTGGAGCTCTCTCTCATTATTTTCTCTCTCTCTCATACTCTTGGATACTTATAGTCTTCTTGGAGAACTCTTGGAGGGTGTGGTATACTTAGATTTTTCGAGCAAGAAGGCAAAGGAAGAGTAGGAAAGCACAAGAAAGCATCGAGATGAACATCTACATCATATTTGGTTGCAGTTACCAAGTTGCATGTATGATTTCTTCACTAGTTTTGGTATGCATGGTATATGGATGTGGTTTCTTAGTTGTGATCTGTCATTGGAATGGAAGATTTCCTCAATCAGTAGTGGATTTCCCAGGCTTGCAATTTCCCGCATAGCCATCGTGATTGTGGGTTTACTTTAATTGTTTGTTGTTGGTTGGTTCTCATGTTTCCTTAGCTTGGGTTTAGTTACTAGTTCGTGGAAACCCTGGTTAGACAAACTCTCTCGAAGTCCTGTCACAGTTTGGGTTGAGTTAATAGTCCTAGAAGCCTCGGTTGGAAAAAGGCTCTCAAAGCCCTTGGTGGGTTGAGTTACTAGACCTGGAAGCCTTGGTTGGACAAGCACTCTGGAAGACTGGCACTAGTTGTGGGTTGAATTACTAGTCTTGGAAGCCTTGGTTGGAACAAACACCCTTGGAAGGCATGCAAGGATTAGATGGAGACCAATCTTATGATGGTGTTGTGATGTCCTACCGTGAGGTGGAATCACTATTTGATGGGTTGAGGTGGATGGCCTCTAGAAGCCCTAGATGAGTTTTGATTGATGTGTTCTATGAGGTCCCACATTCGTGCTTGGAATATGGCAGGGGGGTGAGTGGATGAAGAGATATTTGGCTAAGCCATTCTATGATTGGGTGGAACGTGGTAGTACCATCTCAGGTTGGTTCATTTCATTCATTAATGAGAAATTCACACCCTTGATTTTCATGTGTAAATGTATTGATGTATATGTGGATTTGTATGGCTGATATGTTTATGTTATTTATGTTCTTATTATGCTGGTGTTGACAATGTTGGACCTGCCAACATGTCAGTGGATATCCCTGGTAAGAAGTCCCAACTAAACCTCAGATTGTTTGGAGTAGGAGTCCCAGTAGTGGGTAGTACAATACTGCCTTAATTGCAGTAGCGAGTAGAGGTAAGTTTGATATATTTGTCAGAAGCAAGTTTATGACCTTGCAATGAGTTAAGAGAGATGCATGGGGGGTTATGATAGACGAAGGAGAAAAGGAAATGTGTCCCTTAGAAACATGCAATAGTACATAACCTGAAAGGAACACAGGAGAAGAAGAACATCACGGGATGGAAGCAGAGTAGTCCACAATCCAAGGTGATGAGTTAAACCAAAAACACGTCTCCAACAAGATTCATACAATTATATACAAAATAGTTCATAAATGAATGTGTAAGTTAAATAACATACATTGCTAAAGCAACCAAAATAGTCCAACTACAATAACAACATATGCATGAAAATGTGTTGGCTCTGTTATATTATATAAAGTGAAAGTTCCATCCCTATATACACCATGACGACCACTAACCCCAATAGTGGAACATTACATTCAAGACTGCCTACTCCTCCAAAGAGATGTACTCTCTCTAAACTATGGATAAGACAAGGCTCATCATAATACTCTCCAAGCCTTCTCGAAGCAATGCCTAGTCAAAATCTTGGCTCCCAAAAGCCTCTACTGAGTTATGAGTTTCTATATATAACAAAGTGTGGGGAGACCATTGACATTACCCTTTGACTCTTCGACTTCCCTCATGACTCTTCACATTACAATAGTAATTATTTACCTTCCACTAATGACACTTGGAATTATACTTACAACATACTTACAATAATACAATTTCAGCATATACCCATGTGTTTCTAGGAAAACTAGTGTCTATTTAGATCTACTAGTCCCACTAACATGGGTAGCTATCTTAGAAACAAACAATTCAAAGTAACTTGTGTTTTCCTTTATGGGAGATAGATAAGAGAGAAGTAAAGAGCACCAACCTTAGTCTTTCGCTTGGCTCCCTGCTTGTTTCCTCTCTCCTTTGATAGAGCTTCGCCACTCCTTTTTCACTTGTCTCGCTTCAAAGAACACCTGTAGAATCAAAGCAGCAAAATACCATCAAAGCATAAAGATCTATAATACCATAAACAATGTAGAATCAGATGTACATTAACCATACAAATGCATACACAAATACAAGATTCAGAAATAAGCAAGCATATGGAGGAAAACTCAAATAGCTTTATTGATAGTAGAAGTAGAAGAGAGGATTACAACCCAGCTGTCTAATCCAACATCATCCTCCCAGCATGAAATCCCTCTTCACCTCATAAAAAGCAAGATCACCCAACAATACAATGTCTCAAAGAGAAACCAACAGCACTTCCTTACAAATTACAAAATTCCAACCCCTAGATCTATAGGTGAGGGATCCATATATAGATATTTGCAAGGGGTGAGTCAGCTTCTGGGATTTTGATTAGTGTCATTTCACTAATAGTTCTTGGTTCCACTTGGAGATTTCATGATCTCTTACTCATCCCTGGGCAAATTCAGAGAGGCAAGTGTCATATGAGCAGTTTCTAGAAGATTCTCTGAGTTTTTGCCTAGCCAACTACCTCTGCCATTTGTCTGCTCTCACTCATCACACCCTATAGAAGCTTTTAGTATGCATCATACCCTCTATGTGTAACAGGTGAGATGCATCGCGCACCCTCAACATGGAGTAGTCTGTATGGTCTAGTTTTGACCAGTTCTGAGTAGTTTTTCAGGGAGAACTTCTGGGAAATGATGTAATTAGTTGCCCTTGATCCTTTAGGGTTTGAAACAACACTTTTAGGGGTTTAAGAGCCCTTGTTTTATCGACATATGTGATTGGGGTTGTAGTGCCCAAATATTTCTATAACAGTGTCCCCCTAAGGCATGAGGTCGTAAATCTTCTGATGTCGGGTGAAATGATTTTTCATGAGGATCCAAGGTTTTTCGAACTAGAAGGTGACCTATAATAAGATACAATACAATACATTATCTTCATAATATTTTCATGATCTAGCTGAGGCAGGCATTCCCATGCTCAACTTTATAAATTCATTTTCATGTACATAAGACAGAAAATCGTCTGTTGTTGTAGGCTGGTGATTTTGGTAGAGCCATCATCCCTAGCTTGGATGATCATCTGTGCAGCTATGGAGTACATTTGATGTCTTTATTTTACTGAATATATCGTAGCCCAGATGGATGAAACTACATCCGGGGTCTTCAAACTTGTTCAATCTTTGCCCATTGTACAAGTCGATCCATGTGAAAAGATGTTCCGAAGTCAAACATGGAAAGACATCACCTAATTACCAGCCAATGATGTAAGCTGTTAACAGGTGCGAGAGGAATCACCGATAATGATAATCACCCTCAAGGTACTACAGTACAATTCACATGTTGTGAATACATGAGTCGATGTCAAACACCACGCAAAATATTTTTGTCGAAGGCCATTGATGTAAACCTGTCGCCGGAAGTGAGAAACTTGCCATTGAGGCATGCAAGCTTCAAAGTACTGAAAGGGTTGTTCCTAAGTCAACTTCTTGGATAATGAGTTGATGTCAACAAGAAGTGACCCGTCGTAGGAGGGCCTTAATGAATCCCACATCTACGACATGAAACGAAGAAAATGATTTTCTGGAGGTGAAAACGATCTGATGATACCAGGTTCAACGGTGGTGGTCATGAAAAATGGAGAGTGAAGATATTACAGTGGATGAGGTGTTAGCTAGGTTGGTGAATTCTCTGAGCGACTTCTCTTGAACATATCAGTGACACTGTGATGGATCGGTAGCGTTAACCCCATGGATGGTATGGAGGATCAATGGTGATGGTGAATGGAATAACCCAACCTGACTCAATCATGGTGATGGAGTGAAAGTGTCATGTTCAAGAGCGACCTACTACCAATGAAGTTCTTCAAGTTTTCTTCCCTTTTTCCCCAGTCATTGTTGACCAGTACCTCTTTATGTTTGTCAAGCTTGAGGAGGATAACATATGCTTGTTCTATAATTTGCCCTTCGGGAAAACCTGTCACTATGTTTTAGCGAGCCCAGCGACAGTGAAACTCACTCTTGTCCGGATGGACAAGTTTGTCGCTATAGTTTTAACGAGTTTAACGACAAATATAATTCAGTCGTTTTCATATTTAGAGAGTTTTAAAAGATACGGAAAGGAAACTCTAGTAATCCTTTTTCATGGTGTAATCCCTTAAGTCTGAAAAAGTATAAAATAATACGAAAGGATGACTTTTCCAATCACTTTAGTGAGCCGAAAAAGACAAGCACTTGATCTTTTTGTGTGATAATCCCTCAGGTCCAAAAAGATTAAAATACAGGAGGGATGGCACTTGAAATCACTTTAGCGAGCTAGAGAGGCCAATTGCTTGACAATCTTTTCATATTTAGTGAGTCCAAAAAGAGTTTAAAGTAGACTCATTATTTGAGGAATGAGTGGCGTTTAGGGTAGCAAATGGGTTCTAGGTAATCTTGGAGCTTCTCAAAACATCGTGGTGTGAAGAGGTTGGCTAACGGGACCGCTCATCGCTGCTACCTCAAAATGGTAAACAATCAAGTGGAAGTGTATGATCGGCCAAACGGATGGAGGTGATGGAAAGAACATAACCAAGGTTCAAAAGGAAAATAGTAATGCGATCACAGAGGTTATTTACCGAAAGGTGGGTTTATTTTTAATGTGCTTGAAACTTTAGAAACTATGCTCAGTGCTAGGTTTATTTTTTAACGAGCTTGAACTTTGTGGAAACATTGCTCATTCCAGTCATCTTTTAAGGATGTCTCTTATTAGTAGGTTCATTTTTTAATGAGCTTGCCCCATGCAAACTTTGCTCATGAGCCTTTTGTATGCAAGCTAGGAGCAGCCAACTATAGAACTAAGAGTTAATGAACTACTAAGGTTAGGTAGGATAGTTTCGTACAAAACATTTCCTTTGCTTTGTCGGGTGGCCAACAAAGGTGAATGGTGGATCAAACCAATCACCTAACCTAAGCAGTTGAAGTTAGTAAAATACTACGAGGTTAGAATTACGTTGGTCACTTTTCACTTGCATAAAAAAGGTTTGCATTCCCCCAAGCATAAAGAAAAGTAGAGTTTCCAAGTTACTATATGGAAGTCCTTGCATTAAAGTAAGATTGTTTCATCCGCGTAGTAGAAAAAAAACTTCCTTGGCTTTGTCCATCGAAATAGACAAAGGTGAATGGTGTGAGCTTCCAATAACATAACCTTTGAGAAGATCCTATTTCGAACTGATCCCATATCCTATATGAATGGGTGTGTTAGACCAATCATATAACCTACAATGAGGAAATATTTTTCCAGACTGATCCCATATCTTAAGCGGATGGGTGTGTCAGATTGGTCATATATCCTACGAGGAAATCTATCTTTTATCTGGGTCCATTTGCCAAAGCAGACCAGGGTGCATGCCCCTAGGATTCGTCACATTCACCTAATCACTCACGGTCATTAGATGGATGGACTGGAGGTTGATGCGACATCCCTTGTGCAAAGAGACCATTCAGGGATGGCATTTGACTAGTAGTCATGTTTGAACCGGGGAATGAAAGCTGGTCAACAAGTTGTACCATCCTGCTTTCATATGAGAAACACATCACCTGAAAGAGTGAGGAAACAATAGCTCCCATGCTGTAAATGTAGTCATACCTAAGGAGTAGATTGTAATCTAGTGGCCCTTGGACTACCATCACGTTCAAATGAACGGTTTTCCTTCTCAAATTTATAGGCAAATTTGGAAGGATCCCTAACGGTCGACTAGTTCCTTTATTGAAGCCTGACAAATTTCGAATCTTAGGCAGAATCGATGGTGAACCAATTGTTTTCCAAGCAGTTGAGGAAAGGATACTCATGGAATCCCCTTCATCTATGATAGTGCCAGTCATGATCATTCTGTACGCTTGTACTATGATTCAAAATGGCACATTAGAAGGAAGGAGGGGTCCTACTAGTATATTCTAGTCAAAGGAAATGACTATATTGATTGGAGGAGGGACCAAATAAACAGCCAGATGAATCTCTTGAAATGGGGAACTTCCCTCCTGTGGTAGAGGAATGGGTAGATTACCCCCATGTTCATCAAACTCTATGTTAACAAAAATAATTTGAACGGTGTCATTCTCATTCTCTTTGGAGACTATATCATCTGAAGGTGGACCTTCTAAAGACAAGGCTAGGTCGACTACCGTCTCGACCTGTTACCTTTGTTCCAGTGTGGACTCAGAGGATTTATCTTCAATGATAGGCATTTCGACCGACAAAAGAGGTATGTCAATCAAATTTTCAACTAGTGATGGACTTGGCAAGAGTTTCTTGTATCCAGGTGGAAGTCGCTACGACGAAGTAGGATGGTTATCCAAGACTCTTTTAGCTTCGTCCAAAAAGGGACAATGGTGGAGGGCATGATCACCTTTACACAACCTACAAGGAAATTTAGATCTTCCTTTTTGTCCATTGACTTCATTTTCACTAGTTGATGGTGTACTCTCAACATGCTCGACAGAGGTTGAAGACACCAGATTGTGCAAGTGGGGAGACCAGTCTCTCAAGATCCATGGGATGCAAGGACAATCTCGATGATAGTGGTTTCCTTTGCAAATGACACATGAAGATTTCGGTTTGGAATGTGCAGTGTGTGGATTTTTCCCAGACGATGCATGGTTGCCCCCTTTTGCGGCTGGCTTCTTCTTCTTCTTCTCCTTCCCTTTCTTCTTCTTCTCAGCTACTTGGTTTTTAGTGTTACTAGTTTCGCCAAGCACAGAGGAAGAAGGAGAGGGAGAAACAAATGAAGTAGAAAGTGGGGGAGCAAGTCCAGTATCCTCTAGTTGCTGATTCAATTGCTAAGGAATTACGATGTTTTGAATGAAAGAGGTCGAGAATAGCCATACTGGTAGGCCAATTGTGAGTCCTGGAAGGGACAATGTAGCCATGTGTGGAGCACCAATATCTCCCCAAGAAGAGAAAGGACTAGGATTTCCTCCAAGGGGAAATCCTTGATTGGTGGACTCCATAATCTCAACCTAAGACCAACGAGGGTACATTGATGTTATTCTAAATTAAATATATTTTATGACGCTTTGACACAACTTGCTTTTTCAATTTTTAAGATTTGAGAAAAACCTAAAGGTGACTCTAGTCGCCTTCGATTTTTAATGAGCCTGAAGTGAAAGGTGCTCAGATGGACCTTCTCTTTTAAGGAGTTGAAAAGGAACAAAAGTGACTACTCTAGAAATCTAGATAGAGGGATTACCAAACCAATCGCAAAACTGCAATATACACCTCGGTGGTAAATTATAGAGATATTACCGAGGATTTTACGTACGGCAGTCAATCTTCGCGAATGTTGTGTTTAGTGCATTGGGATTGATAGGGCAGTAGACACGACTTCCTAAGGATAAAGGATATCAGCCTATTGTGGTCTCCCAATATATACTCGACGATAAGTGGGAGCACAAGTCTGTACTGGCACTTTTCATATCAAAGAGGAGGAATCACCTAACCTACAATGAAAACAATAGCTACCAGGCCTTACGACACCAGAATACGTCTCTAGCCTAGACTTCTAGATGTTGTTTGTTAGGTTCCAAAGCGTTTTTATGTTCATTGAGGTTTATTTTATAGTTGATCTTTCTTAAGAAGTTTTCCTTTGAAGGTTCACCGCATGATGTAGATGTACAATTCCTAAATATGCAATCTGAAATGATAAACAATCATTTATTTTCATTTAGCAATGAAAATCCTAGCTACTAAGGAAATAAGAGTAAGATTATTTCAACAGAGAGTAGAGAGCACACACTAAATGCACTTTTCCTAAATCAATTTTTGCATGCAGTCTAAATGCAAGTGCATATGCATGTATTTGTTTTTTTGCTTCCTTAATGTGTGAATGCCAAAAAGGAAACTAAGTACAGATCTGCACTACTTTCTTCAAAGCGACACTTTAGCAATTTGTTCTCAAAAACGAAAGGAAGACTAAGATGACACTTTCAATTTCGAATGAAAAACTGCTTTCGACACTTCAAAGGATCGACAATTCAAATCAAATACAATGGAAAAAGTACAATCAAATATCTAAAAGAGGAAGACTTTACAACACTCTTTTCCTTGATTGAAAATGACAGTTACGACACTTTTGAATCAAAAGACGACAGTTCGATTAAGCTACTTTTTGCAAGGGAGGACCTAAATGACAAAAAATACATAAAAAAAAATTCACAATTCCTTATCAATGGAGGCTGAATAATGTAAAGGAAGAAGGCTTTAATAGTGATATATTGATCATAGGCAGCAAAATTACTGAATAGAGCTGAAAACAATGAAGAAAAATGTTATATACCTAGGGGGGGTAATATGGGGTACAAAGGGAGGTACCCAAGGTAATAATGTAATAATGGGATGGGCCATAGTAATAAATAAGGTGGTTAACCCATGTCATGTAAGGGACCACAAGTAGTTATAATAATGTAAGGGGCCCATGGTATTAGTTGATGGTATGAGGAAACCATGGTAATGATGCATGGTATTGTATGTATGAGGCCTATATAGAGGCTAGAGACTCCACATGGAGGGAGAGGAAGAGAAGCATTCTTGTATGAACGGGCATATGGCTTGTGGAGTGTTCTCCTTCCTTAAGGAGTGAATGTATGGTGTTGCCCTACCATAAGGGTTTGATCAATAAAGAATCATTTCATATTATTTCTGGGTTTATTTGCATTATCTCATATTTTCATATCATATCTATAATATTTTTGGGTTAGATCTATAACAAGTGGTATCGGAGCTATAACAAGTGGTATCAGAGCACTTTCTTGGGCAAAACAGTGGAGATTTTCTTTTTTTTTTGCAAGATTTTGGGGGCGACGAGTTTGCAAATCAGATCTGTACGTTTTGGTACAAGATCTACAAAGTATAATTGTAGATCTGGATTCTATGTGAAAAAATACCCGATTTCAAAAAACAAATCGGTCGAATCAGAGTCTGGATGAAGGAGATATTGCTAATTTAAAAATCAGTGGGGTTGCAGACAATTTTTCGGGGCAGCAAGTTTGCGGCGCAGATCTAGACATCCTGGTGCAAGATCTGCAGAATCTAATTGCAGATCTGGATTATTTGTGAAAGATACCCAATTTAAAAAAAAAAAACAGTCGAATTAGAGTCCGGATGAGGGAGATATCGCTGATTTAAAATCAACTCTTTTTTCAGAAATTTTGGTGACGGTGGGAGAATAACAGTGCAGATCTAAAATTCTAGTGTCGGGATCAAGATTTCTATCACATGGGCAGATGCAGAATGGTTTTTCCATTTCAAAAAACAGGTCATAATAGGGATTCTGAGCAATATTGATGGAATTGTGCCATTTCAAATTTTCGCCAAGTAAGTGAATTTTTATCAGACCCTCTTCATGGAGATGTTATATTTTACAAGGAAAGATAATGGTCCTACTATTGAAGAAGTCATAAAACAAAGAAAGATAATATAAGGGAAAGATTGGAAGAATTTAATGTGGATGGGTTTCCTCGATGAGGCTACCAAATGGTGGTACTCAATTGACAACAAGCAGTTGATCAAACTTTCAGATGTAGAATTTGAAAGAGTCCTTTTAGACAAATGGTCTCGGGCTAGAAAAAAGGAGAATGAGAAGCGTAAGGGATTATTTTCTATGGGTGTCTCCTTATTACAGGTTCATGGATTAATTCAGAAAGAGAATATCATGGTTTCTATCAATCCTAGCTGCAAGCACAATTTTATCAATGTTAATTTGGCAAAAAAATTGCAAGTTCCAACAAAACACATTGAGAATACACAGGTTGATGATGAGGATGTTCAAATTTATAACGATTTGAAGCTTTCTATGGATAAGTATGTGTTTCATGGTGATTTTTATGCTTCAGATATGGATAACATGTATGTTTTTTTGGGATACCCTTGGATGGAATCAATGGGTACTATCAATATTAATGTACAGAAGAAATTCCTGAAGCTCTGGTATAAAAAGAAGAAAATTACATTACAAGATATTTCCATTAATAAACAAGTAGAGTCCAAGGAGGCTGAAGCAGAAGATGTTCCAGGGTCTGACATATTAGATGATGAGCCAATGATGATCGACAATCAAACACAAATAGAGGCTGAAGCAGAAAAGGTTACAGGTGCTGATACATCAGAGGAGGGCTCAATGGTTGAAATAATATTGAAATATAAGACACCATAGCAAGCACCACAACATGCACCAGATAGCAGTCAGGCTCCAGTAAGGGGTGAATTAAAGAAAAAGCCATCGTGGGTTAAAACTTCAACATTTCATCAACCACATCACCCCGCAAGACAACCATCAAGATGGCAACCAATTAGCCACACGGATAACAACCCCCGCAGGACAGATAGAGAGGAGCGAACATCCACCTACTACACATCAATAAAGAAGAGCTACCGCGGTCAACTTCCATCTCAAGCAAGCGAGGCACCAGCGAAATCGAGGGTTCACCTTTCTATTGGATGGCTAGATGCACGTGCATGGTACCAGTGGACTACTCTTTTGAGTAGATCTTATTATTTGTGTTCTTCCCATGTTTCGGGGACGAAACATGCTAAGGGGGGTGGAATGTTATATATCTAGGGGGGATAATATGGGGTACAAAGGGAGGTACCCAAGGTAATAATGTAATAATGGGATGGGCCATAGTAATAAATAAGGTGGTTAACCCATATCATGTAAGGGACCACAAGTAGTTAATAATAATGTAATCGGCCCATGGTATTAGTTCGATGGTATGAGGGAACCACGGTAATGACCCATGGTATTGTATGTATGAAGCCTATATAGAGGCTAGAGACTCCACATGGAGAGAAGTCAAGGAATAGTGTCAAGGATTATTGTATGAACAGGCATATGGCTTGTGGAGTATTATCCTTCCTTAACGAGTGATTGTATGGTGTTGCCCTACCTTAAGGGCTTTGATCAATAAAGAATCATTTCATATTATTTTTGGGTTTATTTGCATTATCTTGTATTTTCATATCGGATCTATAATATTTTTGGGTTAGATCTATAACAAGTGGTATCGGAGCTATAAAAAAAAAAAACCAAATTCCAGAGAGGGAAACAGTCTCATTCAATCAACACACCTGTCCTTAAGGGAAACAGGGATGCATCTCACCTATAGCACATGGGAGATGCGATGCATCCAGACTGCCAATGAGAGACAGTGCGATGGTCCAGGGATGATACTGAGCTTGGTTTTCACCCATAGTTTGCAACTATGTTTAGGGATTTAGGCCAAGCTTATGATAGGCAATAAACACAAAGTACAGAGGTATGATCCAATGAGGTTATTGAGCTACCACCAGGGCACTTAGGATGTTTTCAAGTCAGATGTTGAGTTCATAAACCAACTCGGAGATTGACTGAAGCAGCGTTGATCTACTTTGAAGTTGCATAGCCAAAAAAGTTCGAAGGCTAGCTAGCTTAACTTTAGGCTCCATCTATAGTTTATAAAGCAAACAACAGTAACAAACAAACAAACTATTCACTCCCCCGTGGAGGCACCATTTTGTTTTTGGGAAAACTAGTGTCTATTCAGATCTACTAGTCTCACTAAGACGGGTAGCTATCTTAGAAACAAACAATTCAAAGTAACTTGTGTTTTCCTTTATGGGAGATAGATGAGAGAGAAGCAGAGAGCGCCAACCTTAGTCTTTCACTTAGCTCCTTTCTTGTTTCCTCTCTCCTTTGATAGAGCTTCGCCACTTCTTTCTCACTTGTCTTGCTTCAAAGAACACCTATAAAATCAAAGCAACAAAATACCATCAAAGCATAGAGATCTATGATACCATAAACAATGTAGAATTGGATGTACATTAACCATACAAATGCATACACAAATACAAGATTCAGAAATAAGAAAGCATATGGAGGAAAACCCAAATAGCTTTATTGATAGTAGAAGTAGAAGAGATGATTACAACCCAGTTGTCTGATCCACCATCATCGTCCCATTACGAAAGCCCTATTCACCTCATAAAAAGCAAGATCACCCAACAATACAATGTCTTAAAGAGAAACCCACAACACTTCCTTACAAATTACAAAAGTCCAGCCACTGGATCTCTAGGTGAGGGATCCATATATAGATGTTTGCACGGGGTTGAGTCAGCTTCTAGGATATTGATTAGTGTCATTTCACTGATAGTTCTTGGTTCCACTTGGAGATTTCATGATCTCTTACTCATCCCTAGGTGAATTTGGGGAGGCAAGTGTCATATGAGAAGTTTCTACTCTCACTTATCGCACCCTACAGAAGGGCTTTTCAGTATGCATCACACCGTTTGTGTGTAACAGGTGAGACACATCGTACCCTTAACATGGAGCAGTCTGTATGGTCCAGTTTTTACCAATTCTGAGTAGTTTTTCAGGGAGAACTTCTGGGAAATGATGTAATCAGTTGACCTTGATCCTTTAGGGTTTGAAACAAAAATTTTAGGGGTTTAAGAGCCCTTGGTTTATTGACATATGTGATTGGGGTTGCAGTGCCCAATTATGTCTATAACACCATGTGGGACAAAATAGGCTTTAGTTAGCCTGAAAAGATAAACAACATCATTCAGGGTCTTGTGGAAAGACCAACTCGGTAACCTCCTCATGGTGATCTTCAATGACGAATTGATATAAAGCTTGGTATTGCACTATAGTGTCCCCATACCATTTTATGATTTCTTTGTCGAAGTGAACTCTTGCCTCCATAACTTTCGGGTATATGGTTCTAAAACCTATGCCCAGCTCATCCTTAAGCATGCGCAACATTGTCCTGAGTGTGGTTGGACCACTTTCGTACTTCTACAAGTTCTCTGCGTTGAAGTGTAAGTCATCGCTGGTGGGCTCAAGTGTCAACTACTCCATGTACACGTCGACATCTAGCATGAATTGTTTCTTCATTCTATTCTCTGTGAGGGTTCTGATAGAAGGGATCTTGTCTGTTCACACTATGACGTCTAGACTCTTGAATAACCTTTCCTAGGAAGCCTCAATGCTAGTGATGAGAGGAGGGAGCTGCTCATAGTTCTGGAATAACATATGAATTTGTGCTTTGTCTAGCTCATCCTCTGGCTTCATCTTCTTATGCAAGTAAAGTGGGGCTCCCTTGTACCTCATTGTTCACTCCTGCATGTGCGCAATAGTAGCATCAATGTCTTTGAGAGTTTGGGTTGTCTGCATGCACTTCTACTGAAATCCATATAGATGGAAAATCGCTTTATGCATGGTGAGAAATTTGCTATATAATAATGCATGGTGGCCTCCAACGTAGATACCTCCATCACCATTTCTTTCTTCATCTTTGTCATAGTGGATCCCGTGGGTTGCTGTATTTTATGCCTAGCCTCTTGCAAGTCCTTTGCCATTGGATCGTTCTCTACTATCAAGAACTTGATCATTGAACTCGTGGCTTCTGCATAAGCCTTAGAAGCCTCGACCATGGAGATTGGACATCTTCTCAAATCTGGTACAATCACCCTTTCTTCTATGTGTGTAGGTGATGTATGATCATCCAAAAGTTGCTTTCTTCATGCTTGTACAATTATTTGTCATGACTCATCAAATGCCAAATTGCACACATCCATCTCTGATCATCATCAAGGAGAATAATCTCTCCTTGTTCACTCAAGATTTCTCTATTGTCAGAGGTGGTGAAGCCAGTGGGGTGACCTTGATTTCTCTTAGCATGAGATCAGTATTCTAATCATGCTTCTCTTGTACCATCTCCGTGTCCATTTTTCAATCATCTATTCATCCTATTGAGCAAGTTCTTGTTCATGTGGCTACTCACCATGTTCTTCATCTACTGCTGGTGAATTAGAGTCTTCAACCTATATCATCACAGTTTTTTCTAACAATGTACCTTGCACTTCCTCCTATTCCTACTACACTTCCCTCTCTCTTCTATGCAAATCTTGTTCTTCTATGAGTTTCTATTCTACCTCCTCTAACTTCCTTTCTACTTCTTCTAGTCTTTGCTTCTCCCTCTTTCTCTACGCTACTCTCCTTTCACATTGTTGCCTCTTCGCATCTATCTCCAAAGCTACTTTCTCAATAGTGGATCCTCTTTAAACTTGTATCTTTGCTTTGCCTCTTTACTCTCGATAATCTTCCTCTTGTCTTTGTCTTGTGTCGATCTGTTGCTTACTATTGTTGTTGTTGTTGCTTCTCATGGTGTTGTTGCGTGGAGTGTTGTTTTCCATTCTACTGCTATGTCGATAGGTTCATGGAGCTTAAAGGAGTTGTAGCAATACCTCTAAGGATCTTCCTCTGGTTAATGAAATGCCCCGGGGATCCATGGGTTGTACACCTTCTCATTATGTTGTTTGCTTATGCAGAGAGGGTCATAGAGATTGAAACTCTTGGTGTGGAATCTGAACTTCTTCATTTCCTCAGCCTTGATATCTGCATCCTTTAAAGTACATATCACATACAATCCAATCTACAAAGGAAGAGTGGGCCATGGTGCCTTCTTCCTCCTATGCAGTCCTGCTAATAACCCTATGGATATGTGGTATGCAACCTCTTGCATGACCAACTTGTCCATGGAAAACCTTAGTAGCTCATGTGAAGGATTCTCTACACCAAACATCCTGATGAAGGTGCCATCGGGTGAGGCATACCAATTTGTAATTTTGAGCAATGCCAACATCGCTTCTTGGGACATGCAAGGCGGACCTTGTTTGAAGATCATCTTGTATAGCAGGGTGATGAAGTGGTCAGAGAGTCTCGTCATGACTCCTTGGTAATTGCACTCAGTGAGAAACTTGCAATAAATGTTCATAGCATCCTCTGACGATGTCCATGTTCAACCCATGCCAAGGAGCTATTGTTGGGTACATATTGCATCAAGCAGGTATGCAGACATAAAGGATCTTGCTTTTCCATCCTTAGATGGACTCTATGCATTAGAAACATGCAATTTCAGCTGAAGAGCCAACATGTCTGACCAGTTGAAGGGCCTTTCTTCACTTTCCAACTGATTTATCATAATCACCTAACTCTGCGGGAAGGTTTCCATGCTCTCTTGACCATACAAGTGACTTACAAAGATGACCAAGAGTTGGTACACCTTCCTGATTGATTTCGTCTCGTATATCTAGTGGGGTGTCATCCTAAACATTGATAGCTCCTTTACCCAACACTTCATGATAACTCTAGTATTCACATTACTATTGGGAGCGAAGAACAATTCATCCATGTGATTCACCGGTTGCAACAAGTGATATATATGATGGTATTTTTTCCATCTTTAAGGTGGCAATCTTTATTCCATTGGTATTACTTAATTTCATTATCTTAGGATCAATATGTGAGACAACCCATTGAATGACATTCGTGCATAGGAAGGCATAGTACCTACATGCAACCTTGTACAAGTCTGACTTGTGAATGTTGATATAGATTTGTCAATCGTTCAGATCTTCCTTGAAACTGCCTCCAAATATGTTCTTTATTTCTTTCCATTTGATCTTCATGTGCTTTTTTACGAATAGTTTTGTGTCTTCATAGATAGGAAAATTCATAGGCACCTGTTCAACTACATCTCCAGTGTTTCTCTCTACAATGTCCTTTGATCCAAGTATCTTGGAGACCATGATTCTTATACTGTTGAGAGACTGCTCAACAATGGATGTACATAGAGACAAATTGGACACTCATGGGAAGAAAATGTCAGTTTAAAACCACATAGCACTTCAAGGATCAATCATGCAACAAGCTGTGTAACCATTGGGAAAGATTGCACAGCAGTGACTCTTAGAGCCTGGGGACATTCAGCTGAAATTGTGCATTGCGCAGTCCCAACTACCAGTGAGATGTGATGTTGACTAGAACTACACAGAGCACAATCCAATGAGGCTAACTATGGACTATAAGTATGCAATTCACAGTTCAGTCCATTTTGGTTGTTCGTTGGAACTGTGCATTATACAATCCCATTGGGAAAGACTGGGCAATGTCTCCCAAAACTATGCAAAGAATACCTAGATTTCAATGACACAAAGCTTCTATGAAATTCCTGGAGCCAAGGAAGAGCCTTGAGGTCTAGGAATGTGCAGTGCATGCTAGGAAAAGCAAGATCTAAGCTAAGGCAACCCAGATCTGCCCAAGGGTGACTTGAAAATGAGTATATCTCAATGCATGAGAAAATATGGTGTAGATCTAAGTGGATGGAAAAGCATGCAATCAAATAAAGTGCAATAATTAGTCAAATAGAAGAATAAGAGAGCTCATGAAGAGAGTCATCGCAACGACGACTGTTAGTGCAGAAACAGGGTCATGCATGCAACACTAAGGAAATCCAATGAAAAACTTGAACCAACACTTCTACAAGTTAAAATAAACTTAAACGCCAATGGTCATTTATTAAAACATGCAAAACAACACTCACACAAGCCAAGAAAACAAAAGTGATATAAAAAGTAGCAAAAGACTTAAAAATAAAAAATTACCCAAAAAAATTGCGCCTAATATGGTGAAGGTTCCAAGATGCCTCAGGAATGCCATACCTCCAAGATCGAATGTGTAGAATGAGCTTTGAGGCATCATTTAAATATATTTGATAGATTTAGGGTTTATGACGTGCATGCCACAAATCTAGGAAAAAGCAACACTTGGCGGGAAGTTTCTAAAATCAACTCGCATGTAACTCCTACTTGTAAAAAATAGATCCCTATTTTCTAGGGATGATTTTTTCTTTCTTCTTTTTCCTTTTTCGAGAAATGTTGTTATGCATGCAAGGAAGAATTGCATGGTTCTGAAGGTAACCGAGAAACCTACCAGCACATTCAGTAGACATCAGCTGAAGAATTCTTCAACGCAATACATGGGTCGAATGGCTTTGACTGCCTCTCATGCTCTACGTAGTTTCCCAACTACAGACAAGGTGTCAGCTGGGTCTTCACAATTCCTGAGCCAAAGCTCACTACTGGGTTGATTTGCACAATTCCTAAGAGCAGAGCAAGTTTCCCTCTAGGACTACGCATTTTTCCAAGACAGCGCAAGAACCGGGTTCATATCAAGTCACGGAAGGTTAGCTTGAGGTTAGAAAACAAGACAAGTTAGCAAAGACAAGCTGTAAAAACAAAGATAAACTCAACTGAAAACACAAGTACCTGGGAAATGCAAGACAATTTGCTTAGGATTTTGGTAGGGAGGCTCCCAAACAAAGCTAAGGAAAAATTTCGGAGGGTGTTTGTAGCTACTATAACATTGGCGACACACTAGTAGAACTCCATATCTTTGTATGGACCTTGTTTCGTGTAAAGCGAGTCTAACTCCTCAGGAAGTATTGTTCGAGTCTTTAATCATCATGGCTTCTACACTAGCTTGAGTTAAAGATATAGTCCCTGACATTCTCTTGATGGGTCAACACACATACCAAGCCAAGTCAATTGAGTTGTTTCGATTGGGGATGAGGGGTATATTGGTGCACAAGTAATATAACTATCAGAGTTTTAGTTGCATCTCTAGTGTTTCTCCACTTCCAAAAGGCCTAGATAGTACCCCGACAAAGTCACGCTGAAACACAAGAATCACTTCGCTGCTAGCGAGCCTGGTTAGTACCTTAGCAGAGTTACTTGCATCACCTCTCTACCCAAGAATCCTTTGTCTTTTTTTTCCTTCATTTTATTATTATTATTATTTTTTTTCATTTTTTCATTTTCAAGAATTGTGCATAGGCACTTATTTATTTTTCATGAGGCAGAAGAGGGATCCCAACTTATTCAGAGCATAAGAGGCTATCCCTTCAGATAAGTATGTTATATATACCTGTGACGTACTTGTTAAGGTTTTTCCCCTCACCTTATTCTACTTGACTGAGCTGACAAGCGTTAACCGAATATAGAAAACCGATTAGAGTAGGTGGTACTAGTTAAAAGTGCAAGCATTGTGTTTTCACCAAGACTCAGTGTGAAAAAAACATATTTTCCATCAGGGTATCATCCATTGATGACAACAAGCCCTTCATAAAGAGAGAGGACAACATATAACCAATTTTTGATAGTTGTACAAGTCCTTTTGTATTTGAACTTGCTTGTCTCAAGAGCCAAACATGGTTTCATGTGAAGCTAAACCTATGGGTACAAAACAAGAAAACAAACAAATAAGCAAAACAAGTAAGCAAAGAAAAACATGAAAGCAAAGCAAAGCAAGAAAGAAAATAAAACAAAAAGCAAAAACTACTCTTACTCCTACACTAAACAATTCATGGGCCTAATCCCGTAAAGTGATATTTCCAATGTAGCCATCGATGCATTGGTTAACCCAAGTTGGTGAAGGCATGGTTGAAAAGAAAGATAAGTATGTAAACCATCACACAAGAAATATAAAACAGTGAAGACCAACACACTTGAAGTTTAAAATAATCCACATAAAAGAAAAGGGTAAAAGTGCAAGAAAAACATTCTCCGGACGTACCATGGTGTTGCAACATGTTGTGCATAGATGATGAGCATGTACACTCTTTTGACCATGAAAAACAATAAAACATGAAGAAGGAAGACAAGTTATGCTCCACAAAAATTCTCATTGTGTATGATTCCTCCAGTGCACGAGTGGTTGGATCATGTGATACAAGTGGAGGATGTGAAATATGTGGATCAGATTGATCTTTAATGCAAACAAGAGACTGATGAGGAGCCTGGAGTGTTTCAATAGATTTTTGATGAGGAGTGCAACTGACCTCAAGGCAGCAAGGACCTGACATAACCATCAGCTCAGGATGAAGTGCCTCGACATCTTGAGGGGTTTCCACTTCATAAATAGGTATATCATCAAATATTGGTGGCTTAGAAAGATCAACGATGAATGAATTAGCATCATGATCAAATGAAGGAGTAAAGAGATTATGACATCCATGATCATAAAATTTGATATGTTCATCAACATCTGTTAGGAAACCAGCTCACAAAAACATAGGAAAGATAGATCAACACCTTAGAATTCAACCTCTTCAAGGGGGCAACCTCCTTTACATTACACAAATGAACAATTCTTGGATGATATAAATGACTAAACCTCCCTTCTATATATAGGAGTCCAAGGGGTCACAATGTAATCAAGCCGACATAACAGTAATAACATAAGGGCACAAAAATAACAATAGTTGGTTTCTATGGGGCATAATAATAACAATATGGTGGAAATACCAACACAATAATAACAATAAGGGATACAATGATAATAGTATTGGGGGAATCACTAGTATTATAGAGGCCTAACATGTCCCTATCCTTCTGAAAAGTGTTGTCCTCAACACTTGAGTAGTTTTGGATGCTTCTGTATATCATTCTCATCCTCCCATTTGGAATCTTCAGCAGAGAAGTTCTTCCACTTGATGAGATACTCCGAAATTGATCAATTTCGTAGTTGTTGAGTTCTTGTTTCTGTGATTTCTTCTAGTTTCAATATGATTTTTCCTTCCTCATCAAGTTCTTGCAATATTTTTTAAACTAGAAACTTGTCACCTATAACCTTCTTTAAACATGAAACATGGAATACTGGGTGCACTCAGGAAGCTGCAGGAAGCTCCAATTTGTATGCCATAGTACCAATATTTTGCAACACCTTGTATGGACCATAATACTTTGGTGATAATTTATTATCCTTCTTAGCTTGCTTGAGTGACATTTGTTTATATGGTTGTAGCCATAGGAATACCCAATCACCTACATCAAAACTTATTTTTCTGCGATGTTGATCTGCTTATTGTTTCATTCTATTATGTGCCAACGTGAGGTTATCCTTTAAGAGTTGCAAAACTTGTTGTTGATGCTCGATGTGATGTTCCATTGCTTGAACCTTAGAATTTTCTCTTAAATATGATGTGATGGATGGTGGATGATATCCATAAAGTGCCATAAATGGGGTCATTTTTGCTGCAGTATGGAAGGAAGTGTTATACCACCATTCAGCCAGAGGTAGCCATCTGACCCATTGTGTTTGTTTATCAAACACAAAGCAACGAAGATATCCTTCCAAACATTTGTTTATTATCTGAGTTTGCCCATCAGATTGAGGATGACAAGATGAGCAGGGAAAATTTTAAGAACCACCCGAAATTTATATGTATAATAAATGGGATAATCCCCATGATACATAGGAAAAATGGGAGGCGATTTTATCAATAATATAATATGTATATATAAATTTTTTGGCGAATATCTCACTAGATTATATTATCTTGTACAGTGATGGAGAAATTTTCACTAAATTATAAAATCTTGTAAGATCTTGGCAAATCTTTTACTGAATAATAAAACATTGTGAAGTCTGGGCTAATGTTTTGTTAAAGTATGAAATTATATATGATAATAAGAAAACATATTCATTAAACTGTAATATACTAACATACATGTTTGGAAAAAATAAACATAATTTTCTCTTCCTACAAACAATGTTCCAAGCTTCAGTGGTCGTGTTTGTCAATGTTCTTACAATACACTCTTTCATATCCTTCTCTTAGTTTTGATAATATTCCACAACAAGGTTCTTGTAGGTGTTGATATTGACCACGAATTCTGTCAAGGTAGGAGAGATTAATCTTTTCTCTACAACTTTTGTCAAGCTACCACTTTTTTCAAGTTATCAAATTTCTTTCTTATTACATAGACTGCAATTGCGAGATAAAAATAAATAAATAAATAGAAAAAAAAAAAAAACAAACAAAAAAAAACATCAAGTTTGTTTACCCCAACATGCCAACAAGTAGCAAGCCCCAACTATATTATATAAGAAAGTATTAGGTATCCCAAAGGCTTGAAGGGGATCTAATTGAAAGAAGTGACCATTGTGAGAAGTCTTCCAATAAATATATGAATATATAAATGTTGATTTATTATTATTTTAATTGGAAATCTTCAATTAAATAATAAAATTTAATTACGTCTCTCCCAATCTAAATTGCTTATTAGCATAATTCACTACCCTCATATGTCTCGCATTTTTTAACAGCATTGTAACATGTAGATTAATTTCCTTTTTGGTGAACAATCTCCACCTTTTAGGAAAATATGGTGCAGTGGCTCCAACCCCTACAAATCATTAAGACAAACTAAGAATAGCATAGAAGATGAAAGGTTGTACAAACTAGCTTATTTTTCAAACAACTAATCCAACATCAGTATCTAAAATTTTTCATGAAGATATCATATTGAGAATGTTTGAAAAATGGTGGGAAATCTTCTGCGAGGGTGATGCGGAAAGAGTGATAAGGCTTCGGTGTTTTGATTTTTTCGTTAAATTAGAAAAACCAATATTAATGGAAATATCGGTATTTTTTACTAAATTTTGTGAAGTGACTAAATGTAGCTTTAACCATTCACCTTAATATTTGTTTACAATATAATTTCCTAAGTCTATTTAATATCTTCATTATCATAAAAACCAACCTATATCCATCTTAACTCCACATCTACCACCTCTGTAGAGGATGAAAATCTATTTATCCTTTCGAGCACTTGTAGACCAGAATAATTAAGATGGGATCTAAGTGACAAAATTTTCCCCTTTAAATAGTCTATGCTCACATGAATACCATGGTGATTTACCATGGGTATCATAAAACCTGAAGGCTTAAAAATTACTATAGTAATTTATAATAAATTAATAAAATTAAATAATTTGATTTTTATTTTATTTTTTATTTTAACCAAGCTAAAATGTTTAACATACATTAAATTACAACATCCATTTTTACTCTTGATCCACCAAGCCTCGAGAGGGATCAAATATTTTTTCACTCTATGCTAGTTTGCATATCACGATATTTGATCCCTCTCGAGGCTTACTAGATCCAGAGTAAAGATAGATCTATGTTGGTTTAATTCCCCCCTTTAAATAGGCTACATTCCACGTGAATACCATGGGTCAATAGCATGTGCCATTTTTATTTTTATTAATACTAATATTAGGGTTAATAATGTTTTTTTGCATGGTATTAATAATAGTCTAGCCCATGGTATTTGGGCAATAGTATTTTGCCCATAGGTTTCACCTAAATAGAACACATTTTTTGATTTTATTAATACTAATATTAGGGTTAATAATGTTTTTTTTGCATGGTATTAATAATAGTCTAGCCCATGGTATTTGGCCCATAGTATTTTGCCCATAGGTTTCACCTAAATAGAACGCATTTTTTGAGTGTTCCTAAATATAAGGTGACTTATGGAGTAAATATAAAAAATGTTTTTATTTATTTACCATACCTCTCATTTATTTATATTTTTATTAATTTACCATACCTCTTTTACAAATATGGTATTTGGCCTATAGGATTCACTTAGATATTTTTGAGCCTTCATAAATAGAAAGAGGGTTATGGACTAAATATAAAAAGAGGTTTTATTTATTTACCATACGTCTATTTATTTATATTTTTATTGATTTACCATACCTTTTGAGGAAGTATAAAAAGATGTGTTATTTATTTACCATACCTCCACTTTACGTATATTTTTATTTGTTTACACCCTTGCATGTATATAAGGTGACTTATGGAGTAAATATAAAAAATGCTTTATTTATTTACCATACCTCTCATTTATTATATTTTTATTAATTTACCATACCTCTTTTATAAATATGCTATTTGGCCCATAGGATTCACTTAAATAAAACCTATTCTTCAAAATTAGGACGAATGGAAGGTTGTAACTCCTAATTTCAAGGGCTAAATTTACCATTTTTACCCTCTCCCTTAAAATAAGGTGGGCTAACCTCGATACCTAATTTTTTTATAAAATAAATTTGAGACGATTTGTAAAAATGTACTATGATACAAAACATTCGCCCACTAAAAATTTAAAACCCCTTAATTTTGCCTAAGGGCGAAAATTCGCCCCTAAAATTTTCCATGAAGATGAGCTATGAGCTAACTAAGTACCGACACAGAAAATAATTCTTTCCAAAAATTTCCAGTGAAAATGGGATCTCTGTTGCTTACAATAATCTTTGGGTTTTTGTGTAGCTTTTGAATTGTTTCCATAAATGTAGTAGAAACTGTATTGGCTTTAAATGGATGTGATAATGCACAAAAGTGTGCATACTTGGTAACTATGTCAACTACCACCATTATGACACTCTTTCTTTTGGACTTGGGTAAACCTGTGACAAAATTCATTGAAACTTCCTCCCAACATTGGCTTGGAATGGATAAAGGTTGTAATAGACGTGGGGTCTTAATTGTTTCAAAATTATTTTGTTGGGAAACCAAACATTCTGCCACAAACTTTTGAATATCCGATTTAAGGCCATCCCAAAAAAATTCCTTCTTAACCCTGTGGTAAGTTTTTAAAAATCCTGAGTGCCCTCCTAAGGGAGAAGTGTGCAATTCCATAAGAATCTTTTGTTTGAGTTGGGAATTCTTACATAGGTATAAGTGACATTTTTACTATAAGGAATCATTTTTCTGGCTAAATGTATGATGCGGGAAATCATATGTATACCCACAGTGTGCATATACTATGCATAAATCCTATCTATCCCAGGTTTTTTTAACTCTCTAAGGAGTCAAATATTCAATTCTGAAGCTTTACAGCTCGGAATGATTTATAGACTAACAAAGTTTAACCATTAAACCAACCTTTCCTTTATATAGGAACTCATTCTCCTTTTATCGGGACTTAATCACCCCTCTTAAACCTTCGTTAACCTTTTATTAACCCAAATATATTTATAACCGCACATTAAACTAAATCCCACTCATTCCTTTGGACTTGTACATGAAATCCTCATATCCGCGCTATATTCTATTATACTTATTTTATAATAGAAATACTTCACAACATAGGAAATCTTACCTTTTCCATGCTTTTCCATGTCTCTGCACATTCTTCGATGCATGCTTTATTGCAATTGCAATCACTATCTCCACGAGTCACATTACACATGAACTATTGCATCTGATATGCGATAATGCATTATCGGATTTCAAATACCATTAACCACACCCATATAACTGATCCGGTCCGCTTCTTATCGCATGCCTCAATACTCTTTGCCCCGATAAATACTGCTATATGTTTGTGATGTGATCACTCTGATGATTGCATCGGTGATTGCTTGTCACCGAGGTTAGTTCACATATCAATATAACATTGTGGTGTGATATTTAAGAAGGCTTCACCACCATTGATCTTATTTCTAATCCGACAGTCCATGCTTCAATCGCATATCGCAATCGCTCAAGGCATGAGGCTGGTTCATTCACTCCTAAAGCTTTCCTCCGATGCAATATTAATTGCTCCACTTGCTACGACTTAATCCTGCCCATTGATCCTAAAGATCCAATAGATCCTATGCAACAACACTTCATTACTCATCCTTCTCTTTAATTGTGTTTTTTCGACATTCTTGAGCTTAATCCATATATTTCTTTAACCAATGTTACTCCAGGACTTTATTCCGATCCTTCAATCAGATTCAATGACTCATTATGACTCTCTGTCCATTCAAAAAGGAATCTTGATTCTTCATGCTTACACACAGGTTCTAATTAAGCAATTTAAATACTAATCCTGTGAAAAAAATTCCATTAGTCTTTCATGTTATTCATGCAGAATTCCACAGTATTTCACAGGTTCATAATCAAATGCATTATAAGGCTATTAAAGCACATACAAATACAAATTCCCACACATGGTAACCACAAATCCACACTGATTTGATATTAAAATATTTACAATGGAACCAGTCACATTCGATTGATTCAGTCCTTCTCCATAAAATCCATCTATCACTCCTCCTAAATTCGCACTTCTACACTTAATATCTTCTAACTCTCTTGCTCTAGCTAGCCTCTGGCTAACCTGTCTAACCTGTCTAACCTCTTGAATTATATAAGATATTACAATTTATACAAGAATGGATTCATGAACCAATTTAGTTCAAATCCAAAAATCTCTCACTTCCTCCTAAAGTATCTCTTTAGCTCGACCTTTACCTCAAACAAATCCTAAATAAAGCTTTTGAATCCCTCAAATCCTCACTCTTCCTAAGATTACTCAACTTCCTCTTAAATCTCTACATTCACAATATATTCTTCATTAATCAAGTTTACAATTAAAAATCCCCTCAACTCAACTAAACTTAGGAAAATAAATAAAATTATTAAGGGAACCCACTCCCTTTTATAAATGTGAAATAAGACTCATGGGTCTTATAGACTTTGAAGAATGCTCCTGCATCAATGTATCAGATGTACTAGGATCTTGTTGTAGCTTCCAAATGAGTGCCCACACTTCTTCATCACTCTTCCATTCCTCTCTTGCTTCATTTAACCAGTCTAGTTGGATAATAGAAATGGCGCACAACAATGCTTCCACATCCTCATCCTTTCTTGAGAGTGCATCTGACACAACATTTTTCTTCCCTTTTTTGTAGATGATTTCAAAGTCATAACTCAACATCTTTGTGACCCATT
>APFE031197014.1:38270-58943 GCA_000404065.3 Pinus taeda | reverse complement strand
TGTTGTTCTTTTCTTGTGGCTTCGACGGGTTGTCTTGGGTCACCCCACCTTGGCTTTGTCCTTTGGGCTTCAGATTTGCAGATCCAAAGTCTCGCTTCTTCTGTTTGAACTTTTGCTCGATTTTGACAGCGTATCGTATGCTGTGCCGAGCGAGGAGATGTTCAAGAACTCCATCTCTTCCTGGATGTATTTTTGTAGGCAGCCGCGGTATTTGAGTACCAGATGCAGTTCAGAATCTTTGATACCCAACTGTGTGCGAAGGGTATGAAAAATGTTTGTGAACTCCGGTACATCTTGGTCTCGTCCTTGCCACAGCGTGGTCCATCTGATGTATTTGTCCTCATAGCCTTTGACAGGGTAGTACTGCTCCTTGATGGCATCTCGGAACGAATCCCATGTGGGTGCGGCTGAAAAAATAGAGCCTGTAGTTTCATCCTTCTGCTCGCAGTAGGTTTCCCACCAGTCCTTGACGTGGGGGGCTGCTTTGAGAAGAGCGAAAAACAATCTTTTCTCGACTTGAAAATTCATGAACAGAAAAATATCCTTCTAGCAGATTTAACCATTTATCTACGGCATCTGCGTCTATCTGACCCTCGAATATGGGGATTTCAAAATTAACTTGTACCTTAAAGGGTATGGCATTTCCAGAGTAGCTGCTGGAAGCTGATGCGTCACTTCTGGGTAGCCATTGAAGGATATGCGCAAAGTTATCCATCATCGCGTTCATCTGCCGCTCGAGTGCTTCTTCGAGCAAGATTTTGATAGGATCTCCTGCCCCCTCGTCTTTCTTCTCATCCGCCATGGGAGGTCGTCGAGATTTGCGAGGTTGGCCTTGCAAAGGTTCGACCAGTTCAAGCCCTAACTCCTTATATCCCAACCTCGTTGGGGACATGCAAAGAAAAACAGAGAAAAAGGCAGACCGCTTTGATACCACTGATCCAGATTTAAACAGGAACATAATAGATTACAGGGATAACCATAAATACATAGATGCGATAACCATAAATAAAGAGATGCAGTGGAAATAATACTTCATTTCATTTATGGAAAATATTGAAATATGCTTACAACCAGAATTGGAAATAAACTAGCTAGGGTGATGGTAGCTTATCTCTGAGAAGAGATGTGCGGCTACATGCCTCTAAAATGTTCTGAACTATGTTACAATGAGGCTCGAAGGTCTATTTATTGTTGAGAAACAATGGAAAACCCTTCACATTCCAAAACCTAACCGTAGAAGATGAAACGCCAAATTGTGGGCCCCGTTTTGGGTAAATTGGTACATCAATTTCTCGGGGTCGTAACTTTGGCATACGATCTCCATTTGACGCGTATGATAGCTGGTTAGAAATATCTATCCGAGAACTACCACTTTGGGAAGGACCCATGTTGCCCCCAAATTTCCCAAAAAACGTCGTTTAGGGCCTCAAAACCGCTCCAGAAGTTTAGGACTTGAACAAACTGCTAAAAATAGTAAATTGTGCTACAATTACGGAAACTAAAAAAATGAAAGAGACAGTTGCCAGGGTCCAAATGGGATAGGTGGGTGGCTACCAACATCCACCTGGATCACTTAACAATCCAATTGTCTGGACCCCAAAGTTAGTAAGGAATTTGGAAGCATCTGAAGATAGGATCACACGTGTTGTCAATCATTGGCTCAACTGTATCATTGTAGGGTTTGTGAGAGACTTTGTAGTTGATACTTCAGTCACCTACAGTGAAGAAAAGCACTGCTACTTCAAGGGGCCGCAAGGTAAGCATTTGAAAACACTAAATACTTGGATTAAGATGCTCTTGTGTGAAAACTGGGTCATGCAATTACCTTCATGTTTGGAACTACACGAAGTGGAAAGTCTTTTAGGGATGGAGGAAGAAAAGGCCTTGAGTATAGCCTGCTGATTGAGCCTCCTTTGAGTGATGACAAAGGAGCAACACAGGCTTCTCTACTGAGCGCTATTCAGTTGATAATGTAAGGTTTCTCATGAATACCTACACCGCCTCCATCCTCACCTCCACCACTTACCCCATCACCCACACCACTGCCACCTCCACCACTGTTCAACATGGAAAACTCTGTAAAACCTATATTCAACGGCTTAGGAAATGATGATCCATACCAGTTTTTGTTCGTCGCGAAGACTATATGGGAATCTTAGGGTATCACGTATGATCAAATGAAGAAAGAAACATTCATTAGTGCTTCGGAGGGCCTCGGACTAACGTTGTACATTAAGTACAATAATGATAACCCAACATCCGTGTTGGAAGATATCCACACTGCGTTGAATAGGGAATTCAATAGACCTAAGTCTCAAGTGCAATCCATTGTGGGATTCAAGGAGATCATGATGAAGCGTGGGGAGACACCCTAGGATTTGGATGAAAGATTGAAGTGTATGATCCATGAAGCCAACAAGAACCTAACGAATGGACAACACCGCGAATGGTTTGTGACCTCACTCATTCCTCACCTAAGGGTTTCGTTATCACAATAGAAGATTGGGACTAAGGCGGAATATTTGGAAATCACAATGAGACTGCATGAGACACCAATGCAGGATGCTAATCTTGGGGTTTAACAGATTCAAACGCAGTTGTAGAACCTTTGCCTCGAAATGCAAAGCCTGAAGAAAGACAAAACAACTCGTCGAAAGGCATGCAAAGAAGTTTAGTCCCTGAAATGCAAAGGTCAGGGGCATGATAAGGATCACTATCTAGTCTTTGTGAATTATGTTGTAGTAGGAGGACCAATGCCTCTAAGACCGGAGGCTATAGCAAGACTAAGTACAGGGCCCATGTTATGGTGTGCTATATGCTAGGTAGCTGGGAAACATGCTATTGATAATTGCCATTCACTACATAAATTCATACAGACACCACAATAATTTTTCTACAATTTATGTCAATGAGTAGGTCATGACGAGTGCAATTTCCATAGTTACAAATTAATGATGGATGGAACACCTATGTATAGGGTGCAGGCAGAAACACGGCCTCTAGACCATGGCACTAGGGGAGTGCAAGGTGAGTATCAGGGGCATGGCTGAGGCCGAGGAGGAGGAGGGCCTAGTAGAGGCTAAGGGTAGCTTATCTGTTACAATTATGGAGGACGAGGACATTACATGAGAGTCTACCTGAATCCAACATGACTGTCATGCTACTATTGTACTTAGTTTGACCATGCGACTGAGGATTGCCCTATATTATTCGCTAAGATTCACGAATAGGTAGCACGACCTCCGCAGCCAACTCAAAACCTACAGATGATGAGGGCTAAGCTTCACGAGAAAAATCCTAAGGTAAACATTATGCTACAGAGTGGAATGATAGCTAGTGAGGATAAGGGGAAGAAAACTGAAAAGGGTGAATGCGTCTGCAAAGCACTGAAAGAGGAGACAAGGTTTAATCTAGAATGTGCAAAAGAAACATTTCACTGAGGCCTTTACCTCAGGAAGTCAGGAGAAACTGGTTAAAGAAATAGATCCATACATGGTTACCACGTTCTTGGAGACCTACACGAAGCTACTCCTCAATAGTAAGGTTATGAAGGGACTGCACTAACTGATCAATCAGTGCACTGGTAAGGACATCGCTACTGGCAGACCACGCATAATCAGAAATCTTGGTAACTATAAGACAAGGACTAAACATGAGATGAGACTCACTGTGCAGACAGGGGAATACGAAATGGACTAGCTTATGTTGGGTCTAGCATCTGACATGAATGTTTTTCCAAAACAAACATGGGAAAGAATGGCAAGACCTGTGCTCTAGTGGTCTCTAATCCAGCAAAGGATGGAAAATCAAGCAAAAATTATCCTAATGGGAAGGCTGCAGGGGCTCATAGTTGACATCAAGGGCATGATCACACTAGAGGATTTTGCAGTAATAAAGATTGTGGATGACAAAAATCCCTACCCCATGCTCTTTGGGATTGATTGGGCCACTTACATGAATGGTTAGTCAACCTAAAGAAGTGAAAGATGATATTTGAGAAGAAATCACTCCGCGTAGTGGTGCCACTAGATCCTGCAAGAAGGACCACACCATATAGAACTGGTCCATGATTATGAAAGTGATGATGATTTGGACTAGGTTTACAAATAACGGTGTGAGACCAGGATTGGATGAATTTGATAGCAGACATATGTATTCCATGGGACTGCGAGAGCTCCTTCACATTAGATTCAAACAAAGAACTAGAGCACTCGTAAAACTAGCTACATGAAGTATCTACGCTGCGTTGTAATATGATGACCAAGTCATTGCATTGTGTATCATTAGAGGTAATAAATCTTCCTCAGTGTGATGGGTTAACTAATGTTGATCACTTTTTGGATGCATTTGAAAGTGAAGTGCCCAAGAAGCAACAATTCTAGGCATTCGTTGGGCACTGTGTACTACATCTGTAAGATGGTGTGGTACACACAAGGACAATTTTTAGGATTGGCTTGAATATAAAAGGATGACGAGGATACACTTTGGCCACCCAAATGTATGACTAACAGAAAAGTATGATGGGAGTAATGATCAACGCGATCATTTGGCCAAATGGACTGAAGTATATGGAGTAAAGCCACAACTAGAGTGGGTCAATATTTTTTGTCGTAACTTGGATATTATGCCAATTAATTGGTACTTGGAGATAGAACTCCCTCATGGCACTGAAGAATGGAACGTTTTATGCCAAGGATATTTGAGGACATTCAATTTCGAAGATGGATTTGAATCTACTAATCAAGCATTGTAGGAGGTGAAGACAATCATCTTTAGGATACTGCAGGATGCTCTAGACCTGATTCAACCTGATTAGATTACCCAGCTGAGCCACGCGCTGGAGTGTTACAATGTAACAGCAAAAGAAGAAGACAAAGACCCACGAAATATTAATATCATGGAGACTAAAGGTCACCACAGACTTGAAGGACCACAACTAGAGAACCAAGACGTAATTGAGGTACTCAAGACCAAGGAGGTGAACATCGGCATGGAGGCAAAATTGAAGTTTGAAAATATTGGTGACTATTGGGATGAAGTGACAGTAGATAAGGTCACCGAACTACTCCACGAATATCAGGACTTGTTCCCCATAAAGTTTTCTGATGCGAAAGGGATAATAGTAGACCTGGGTGTCATGAACGTCACCCTACAACTGGATGCCAAACCTGTGAAACAAAGCCCGATGAAACTTGATGAAACTTTTAAACACAATATGTGTGTATATATATATGTATGTATGTGTGTGTGTGTGTGTGTGTGTGTATGTATATATTGGGTCTAGCACCATTTATATAGCGATTTGATTTGTTTTATAGTAACCTTGGCTACTCCGAGGCCGATTCTTTTACACTTCTTCCTTTGTTATTCTAATATATAATAAATAAATGCTTCATTTCTTTTAGATTTTGCAGATAAGAGAGGCTCATTAAGGTTGAACCCTTGCAATCATTTTTGGACCACACATTGTGATAAAAGTGATAATAAGGACCATGGAAAAAGAGGTCAATGGCAACCTCCCTTTCCTGGATATTCTTATTTCTAGGAGGAATGATGGCTCTCTCTCCCACGCAGTGTTCCGTAAGAAGACGCACGCAGAGCAGTATCTTCGCACTGATTCCCATCATTTTCCTGCTCAGAAGATGGGTGTTCTTAACACCTTGGCTACACGTGCCCTCAGGATTTCAGATAAAGAAAGCCTGGACAAAGAGAGAACCCACCTCCTTGATGTCTTTGTGGCAAATGGATATAGCAGACACCTTGGTCGAAAGGCTTTCCTTACAGCTTCTAAAAATGCGTTTAGTAAAAAAGAGCCTAAGGAGCGCCACTCAGGTGTCCATCTTCCATATATCCAAGGGACCACTGATAGGATTGCTCGGATCCTTAGAAGGTTTGATATTCCCTCAACCTTCAGGCCCCTCAAAACCATCCGCAACTCCCTAAAGTCTGTAAAGGATCCGGTCAACCCCAAAGACATGAAAGGTGTCTATTTGATTCCTTGCTCATGTGGGACCCCTTATATAGTGGAAACAGGGCGTTCCATCCAGCAGAGAATTTTTGAGCATGCAGCGAACCTGAGGCATGGTAGAATAAAGTCCTCAGCTTTAGCTGAGCATGTGGACAAGAATAAGCATCATGTCTGCATTGAGGAGGCCAAAGTCATTGCCAGGGTAGATCGGTTTCATCATCGCAAGTTAAGGGAAGCTATAGAGATTGAGCGAAGACCCATCAATCTCAACCGAGATGATGGATGGAAGGTAAGTAGAAGTTGGATCCCTGCACTGTCGTCTTAGGGTTTCTTCCCCGCCCTCCCCGCCCCCCGCCCCTCTATTCTTTGGATGGGCATGGTTTTTTCCTTTCTAGCTTGTAATTATTTATCGTTGGCAGCATTATGTTCTTCCCTATTTTTTCTCGGGTTCCTCCTGTCTCTTTGTATGATTAGCGTCTTCTTAAGCTTTAATCTAATCTTTTTTATGGAATTTATCTCTGATTAAGGCCCTGTCTCCTGTTTTAGTAGTTTGATTTATTTGGTTATTATTATTAGTATATTTAAATTATGATGTATTCGTGATTTTAGTTGTGATAGCTTCCAAAAAACTATGCGCTTAATGATAGCTTATATATATATATATATATACATATATGAGTACATCTAGATATAAATTAATTTATTTCATCTTTTACTAGTCAAAACAACCCTTATGATGAGCTTACCAGCAAGAATTAAAACATTTTTATTTAAGAAATAACTTTATAAGAATATATAATTATTTATATATCTTAAATTATTCATTATGAATAAGTCATTCTAACATTAATAACTTAATAGTCAAATAACCATCAACAACTCGTTATTTAAACAATAAATCTCTTTTAATAATATTAGCTCATTTATTCTAACCTAATTTTCTCTTATCTCTAGAAATATAATATTATCATCTTATTATTATTAGATTTATTAATATATATAACGTAAATTACTCATTTATTAATTTATATAACTTAAATTATTCACTCAAATGAAACCATTCAAAATTTTAAATCTTTAATTTATTTAAACTAATAATTTTCTTGGGATAAGATCCGCTAATTTATTAATCTTACCTAATTTCTCTCTTCTCTATAATTAAAATAATATAATAATAATAACATTTAATTTATTTTTGACCTTAGTCCTAGAGTCAAATATAGCTGTTATATAGCCGTTAGAGTCTCTACTCAGCCTATTTAAATTGCTAAAGCCTGATCTGTTTCTTCAACTTGTCTTGACGATGAACCACACTGGTTGGTTCGAAACGCGTCGACAATAATTTTCTTATGTGATTTACGCCGAAGCTCTTTTACAATTGTAGAAATGTTGTTTCAAGTTTTGCATTGCATTTCCTTAGTGTCACATGTATAACCCCGTTTTTGCATTGACAGTCTCCATCGTGACGACTCCCTTCATGAGATTTGTTGTTTTCCCATTTTATTGATTTCTACACTTATTTGGATTGCATGCATGTATATTCACTTATTTGCACCATATTTTCACACTCATTCAGTCCCTCTAGTTTTCAAGTTTCCCTTGGGTAAGTCTGGGCTGCCTTGGCCCAGATATCGCTTCTCTCGGCATCCACTGTGTATTTCTGGAAGTCAAGGTTCTGCCTTGCCCCTAGGAATTATGTAGAAGCTAACAACCACTGGCTCCCAGCTGTGCTCTGCACAATCTTGGGAGACAATGCCCAGTCCTGCCCACTGGGACTGCGTAATGCATAGTTCCAGCCAAGAACCAAACTTCACTGAAATGCGCATTGCACAGTTTTTGTTATGCAACCAACTCACAAAATAGAAGAAAAAATAGATCAATGGCTTAAAATGTAGCCTCTTTGAGGGGAAAACCTCCTTTACATTACACAAATGAACAATTCTTGGATGATACAAATGACACGACCTCCTTTCGATATATAAGGGTCTAAGGGTCACAATATAATCAGAGCCGACATAACTATAATAATCTAAGGGCACAACAATAAAAATAGTAGGCTTCTATGGGGCACAATAATAACAATATGGGGACCACATGGGCAAAACAATAACAATAACGGGTACAATGACAATAATAATAAGGGAATACACTAGTATTACGGGGACCTAACATGCCCCTCTCCTTCAAAAAAATGTTGCCCTCAATGCTTGAGTAGTTCTGGATGCTTCTGCATAAAATTTTCATCCTCCCATGTTCAATCTTCAACGGGTAAGTTCTTCCACTTGCTGAGATACTCTAAAATTGATCGATTTCGCAACTATTAAGTTCTTTTTTCTGTGACTGCTTCAGGTTCAATTATGATTTTTCCTTCCTCCTCAAGCTCTTGCAATATTGTTTGAACTGGGAGCTTGTCACCTATAACCTTCTTTAAGCATGAAATATGGAAAACTGGGTGCACTCAGGAAAAATGCAGGAAGTACCAATTTTATGCCAGTACCAATTTTTGCAAACACTTGTAAGGACATAATACTTTGGTATAATTTATTATGTCTTAGCTTGCTTGAGGGACATTTGTTTGTATGTTGTACAGTGATACCCAGTCACCTACAAAAACGTTCTTCGCTGCGATGTTGAGCTGCCTATTGTTTCATTCTATTCCGTGCCAAAGTGAGGTTATCCTTTAAGAGTTGGAGAACTTTTTGTTGATGCTCGATGTGATATTCCACTGCTTGAACCTTAGAATTTTCTCTTAAATATGATGTCATGGATGGTGGATGATATCCATAAAGTGCCATAAATGGGGTCATTTTTGCTGTAGTATGGAAGGAAGTGTTATACCACCATTCAGTGAGAGGCAACCATTTGACCCATTGTGTCTGTTTATCAGATACAAAGCAACAAAGATATCCTTCCAAATATTTGTTCACTATCTTAGTTTTCCCATCAGATTGAGGATGATAAGATGAGCTATGAGCTAATTAAGTACCCAGAGAAGCAAATAATTTTGTCCAAAAATTTCCAGTGAAAATAGTATCTCTGTCACTTACAATAATCTTTGGTTTTCCATGTAGCTTTTGAATTGTTTCCATAAATGCAGTAGCAACTGTACTGGCTTTAAATGGATAAGATAATGCGCAAAAGTGTGCATACTTGGTAAGTCTATCAATTACCACTATGATGACACTCTTTCCTTCAGACTTGGGTAAACCTGTGATAAAATCCATTGAAACCTCCTCCCAACGTTGACTTGGAATGGATAAAGGTTGTAATAGACTTTCGGTCTTAAATGTCTCAACTTTATTTTGTTGGCAAACCAAACATTCCACCACAAACTTTTGAATATCAGATTTCCCAAAAAAATTCCTTCTTAACCCCGTGGTAAGTTATTAAAAATCCTGAATGTCCTCCTAAGGGAGATGTGTGCAATTCCCTAAGAATATTTCGTTTGAGTTGGGAATTCTTACAGAGGTATAAGCGATCTTTGTACCATAATGAATCATTTTTCCAGCTAAATTTATTGGATGTACTGGGATCTTGCTGCAAATTTTGAATGAGTGCCCACACTTCTTCGTCATTTATACATTCATCTCTTGCTTCATTTATCCAATCTGGTTGGATAATATAAATGGCACAAAGAAATGCTTCCACATCCTCATCCTTTATTGAGAGTGCATTTGCAACAACATTTTGCTTCCCTTTTTTGTAGATGCTTTCAAAGTCATAACCCAACATCTTTGTGACCCATTTTTGATGCCCTTATGAAGATAATCTTTGTTCTAAAAAGTATTTAAGACTATCATGATCTCTTTTTACCTTGAAATGTCTTCCCATTAGGCAAGGTCGCCATTTCCTAAGTGCATGTAGCATTTCCAACATTTCCTTCTCATAAATAGCTTTGTGTAAATATTTTCCTTTGATTGGACAACTTTCGAAAGTAATGGGTCTTTCTTCTTGCATTAAAACAACACCAATTCCATTTCCCGAGGCATCACATTTCATAATAAAGGTTTATGTGAAGTTTGGTGTAGCTAAGACTGGTCCTCGGCACATTACCTCTTTAAGATGTTTAAAGGCCTTTGTTGCTTCTAGAATCCAAGAAAATGCATCTTTCTTCAGTAATGTTGTTATAGGTGCCACTATTCTCTCATAATCCTTAACAAACTTGTGATAATACCTTGTCAACACGAGAAATCCTCGCAAATTCTTTATGGATGTGGGGATTTTCCATTCCTTAATGGATTTAATTTTTCTAGGGTCTACCTCAACCCTTCATGAGATACAATATGACCCAAATATTCCACCTCTCGTACTCCAATGAGCTCGATCTTGAAATCTCTGTAACTCTGTAATTGTGGATCTCCAAGTTCTAAAATTTCAGCTTGTGATAGCCCTCTGAGTCTTCTTTCCAACCCTGCAAGTCTGATCACAATTGGATTCTCGAAGAAAGAGTTATGCCCAATCTCCCGCGATGACCTAATTATAGACTGATTTAGTAGAGATAACTTGTATGACGTGCCACATGTCACTGTTTTGACCTTAGGTTCTGAAAATGATACCCAAAAAACTATAGTCCATTTGCTTTCTGTCATGTTTTACGAAATTTGAATTAGATTCTCAGAGAGAAATTTATGATGATTTTCCCAACGTGACATGTTTGAGATCCAATTTGGGAGCATGCAAAAACCCTAACTTCCCTAGTTCATATCTTTGAAAATATAGCGAGAAAAGATCTGAAATTTGGTCACGTGGTTCATCACGATTTCGTGTTTCGTCTCAAATGGGTTTTAATTTCAATTTCTGAAGCTTTGTAGAAAAAATTTTATAGCGAAAATTCCACGATGACCTGTTTGAAGCAATGTTTTAAAACTCCGACTCCGACTCGGCCGAGGGTCGACTCCAACTCCGACTCCGACTCGGTATCGACTCGGCCGACTCGATTTCAATGACTCGTCGTTGTAAAAAATACATTAAATATTTATTTTTTATCAAAACACATAATTTTAAAGATTTTCTTTCATGTTTCCAAACAAACAACATTAGAAATTTAGAATATAGATAGAAGACAACATATGATCAAAGTAGGCTCATGAATATATCCATTATATCAAAATGGCACCCTGTGGACTGTCCAATACATACACGATGTTGATATAGAGATCAAAACAAAAACACATAACCAAGGAGGTTATAAATGGCCTCTACAACAAAAGTCTGTGACTAGTACTACTGGCAACTGCTAGAGTTGCCAACATCATCTGGTTCAGTGTTACTTGGGAGTGGGAGCGAAAGTGGGGAGCGAGAGCGAAAACGGGAGTGGGAGCGACATTTTCAGAAGCTCCTAGTTTGGGAGCGAATCCCGGAGGAGTTTGACAACCAATGTCACTAACATCAAGGTACATAGAGGGATTGGTGCTCTTGATTAAATACGAGTTCCATACCCTAATACATGACAAAATTCAATGGAAACATTACAATCCTCCAATCCTGAAATCCTGAAAAACTGATAAGTTTGTTGGATTTTGAATGAAATCTAAAATTCCACTTTCTCCATATGAAATCCAATGAGGCCGCAACCACTCTCAAACATCCTGAGTCATTTCATGGTAATGTTAAAAATTTAAGTAAAAGGATGAAAATGAAGATTAAGGGGAATGTCACTTTTACTTTAAGAATTTAACATTACCATGAAATTTGAATAGCATATCAATACTAGGAGAGGGGAATGGACCCCAAATAACACTTAACCAATTTAGAAAACACCTTGGAGTCCCCAACAATCAGATAAATGTTAAAAAGTTAAAAAATTTTAGAAAAATCCCTGTTTTCTTGGGTGACTTGCCGGATTTAATGACTCGGCCAAGTAGATGTGGAAACGGCCGAGTTGGCCGAGTCATTGAATGAATTGGCTAAGTCATGGCTGACTCGGCCTCCCGAACCGTTTCCTCCACCGAGTCATATTTCTGGGCAATGAAATAGATCAACTCGACCGTTTCTATTTCGAATCGGCCGAATTTTAAAACTATGGTTTGAAGTAGAAAAACCCTAGAATCCAAAGCTCTGATACGAATTGTTATGAAACCAGCTCACAAAATAGAAGAAAGAGATAGATCGACGACTTAAAACGTAGCCTCTTCGAGGGGGAAACTTCCTTTACATTACACAAATGAAAAATTATTGGATGATACAAATGACAAGACCTCCATTCTATATATTGGGGTCTAAGGGTCACAATATAATCAGAGCTAACATAACAATAATAATGTAAGGGCACAACAATAATAATAAGGGGTACAATGACAATAATAATAAGGGAAGACACTAGTATTATAGGGACGTAACAGTTTCAGTCCACAGTCAGCCTCTCTAGATTGCACATTGCGTAGTTCCAATCAGCAGCAAGCCTCAATGGAAACTGGGACTGCACAATGCGCAGTTCTAGCTAGAAGTCTCCCATCCTCTCGTAGTGAATGTTGCACAATATTTCCCAACAATCACCCAGTTTTCCGCATGATTTATTCCCAAGTTGCTTTATGCTTTTTAGCTGACATTGGCTTTCCCTAAGTGTCTTCTCTATCTCCAGGTACAATAGGTATTGAGCAACTTCTTAGTAATACATGTAACATGGCCTCCAAGAGAGTTGGATCAAGGGACACAATTGAAGGAAGTACTCGAGATGTGGTGGAACAGGGGTCTATGAGCTTGCCCATTTATGTAGACACACATTTGTTCATTGAGAAATACATCAAGATCACATGGAAAGACATCAACACTATATTCGTAGGTAATTTTGAAGAGAATCTGGAGGACTGTCATGTGTGTCAACATTCATAAATTAGGATTGTACAAGGTTTCATGCAGGTATCCTACCTTCTTGTGCCAGACGTGATCCATTGGATTGTCTCACACACTGATCCTAAACGATGATACTGAGAAGTGTCAGTGTAGCAGAGCTTTCTACCTTCAGGGCAAAATATTATCAGCAGATGTATCAGTTGCCATAGTCGGTGAACATGATGGATGCACCGTTCTACACTCCCAACAATAGTGCAAACACAAGAGACATCTTGAAGCATGGGTAAGGGAGCCATCAAAGTTTAGGATAACACCCAACCAAATCTACAAGACAAAGACACTCAGGAAGGCTTACCAACTCTTGGTCATATTTGCATGTCGCTTGTATGACAAAGAGAGTATGGAGACCTTCCCGCAGAGTTGGGTTGTTATGTTGGATAAGCTAGCAAGTGAAGGAAAAAATTTCAATTGGTCTGACATGTTGGCTCTCCAACTAAAAGTGCATGTATCAAATGCCCAGAGTCCACCCAAGGATCAATAAGTAAGATTCTTCATGTTCGCCTACCTGCTTCATGCAATCTGTGCCCGTCAACAGTTTCCTAGAATGAGTTGGGCATGGAAACCTTCAAAAAATGTTGTGAACACATATTGCAAGTTTCTCTCAGAGTGCAACTATCGAGTAGTCATGGCTAGACTATCTGACCACTTAAGTACCCTTCTGTACACGATGATATTTGAACAAGATATACTTTGCATGTCCCAGCAAGCAATGGAGGTGTTGTTGAACATTTAAGATTGGTATGCCTCACTGATGGCACCTTCTTCAGGATGTATAGCATGGAGAAGGCTCCACATTTGTTGTTGAAGTTGTCACACTGGTCATGCAGGAGGTTGCATACCACATCTCAACATGGTTATCAGCTGGATTGCACAAGAAGAAGAAGGCACCATGGCCTATCCTTCCTTTGCAAATTGGGTTGTACACGATTCAGAGTTTGAAAGAATCAGATGCCGAGGTTGAGGACTTTAAAAAGTTTAAGTTCGACACCAAGAGTTTCAATCTATATAATCAACATGGCTTATGCAGGGACCACTGTACGAGAGTGTACTATCCTTGGATCCACGAGGTGTATCAATGACTAGAAGAAGATCCTTGGAGATATTTCTATAGCTCCTCTAGGCTCAGTGAACTAGTCAGCATGGCAGTAGAGTGGTTAGCAGCACTCAAGGCAACAACACCATAGGGAGAAGCAACAACAACATCAACAAACTTGCATAATACAAAGGCAAGAGGAAGATTACTGAAAGTGCAGAGGCAGAGAAAAGCTACAAGTTTAAGGAAGATCCACTTGTTGAGAGAGTAGCTTTGGAGATAGAAGCAAAGACGTGACAGCATGACAGGAGAGAAGCACAAAAAAGGAGAGATAAGCAAATATTGGAAGATACAGAGAGGAAGTTGTAGGAAGTAGACCATAAGCTCAAATAAGAACAATAGCTGTGCAGAAGAGAGAAGGAAGCACAATAGGAACATGAACAAGAATAGGAATAGGAGGAAGTGCAAGGCGCTTAGACAACGTAAACTGCACCGATACAAGTTAAAGACTCAGATCCACCAGCAGCAGATGAGGAATAGGGTGAGTAGCCGTAATAACAAGAAATTTCTCACTAGGATGAATTGATAGTAGAACCGATGGACACGGAGATGGTACAACCGGAACATGATTAGGACACAAAATCATGCCAAAATCAACTGAGGTCACCCCATGGGCTTCATCAGTTCCAATAGTAGAGCAAGTCCCAAGTGAATAAGGGGATACCATTCTCCTTAGGGATGATCCAAGAATAGATGTGTACAACATAACATTTGATGAGTCACAACAAAGAGTTGTACAAGCACGTAGAGCACACATCCCAGATGAACATGCATCAACTAAGCACTTTGAAGAATGGGTGATTGTGATAGATGTGTGAAGACATCCAACTACCTTGGTCAATGCTACGAAGGATTATGCTGAAGACACGAGCTAAAGTGTCAAGTTCTTGATAATGGAAAATGAGTGCATGTCTAAGGAGTTGCAAGTAGTTAGGCAGAGAGAGGAACAATCAACAGGATCTGCTAGAGCAGAGATGAAGAAAGCGATACTTATTGAAGTATTGGCTCTTGAGACAGTCATGCGGAGACTGTATGACAGGTTCACCACTGTGCACAAGGCAGTGGTCCATCTAAATGGTCATCAACAACACTGCATGAAGATAGTGTGCACACTCACAGACATACATGCCAATGTTTATCATGTACAGATATGGAAAATGAGGTATAAGGGAGCCCCGCTTCACTTGCACAAGATGATGAAGCTGCAGTTAGAGTTGGACAAAGCACACATCTAGAGTCTGATCTAGAACTATGAGGAACTACCACTGCTCATCACCAATGTTGAGGCTTCGTACGCATGGTTGTTTAGGAGTTTTGATGTCGTGGTGAGAAAGTATGGAACCCCATTAATTGGAACACTCACTGAATCCAAAGAGAAGAACCAAGTCCGACTGGAGCTCAATGCATATTTTGATTGGTTGATGCACATGGAAACTAGTGCAGAGAATATGTAGAGATATGTCGTCGGTCTGGTCATTCTCAGGACTAAGTTGTGTATGTTACAGGACAAGTTTGACAGAGGTTCCATATCATTATACTCGAAAGTGATGGAGGCAAGGGTTCGTTTCCAAAAAGACATCATCAAATAGTATGCAGACACCATTGCACACTACCAAGCTTGGCATTAGTTTGTCATCGAAGATCATAGAGAGGATGCTGATGAGTTGGTCTTTCCACAACCGTCCAAGTCTTAGTGCTGTCTTATCTGACTGACTCAAGCCTATTTTTGTCCCACATGGGTATATGTGGAAAATGCATTATTATTGTAAATATGATGTAGAGTGAAATTCCAAGTATCATTAGTGGAATGGAAACAATCATATGTAATGTAAAGGGTTATATGTAATGAAGTTGAAGAGTCATGAGGGTAGTCCAAGAGTCAAAAATGGGAAGGTCAAGTGTCACCCACCCTTTGTTATAAATAGAACCTCATAACTCATAGAATAGGGCTTTTGGGAGCCAAGTTTTGGCTAGGAATTTCTTAGAGAAGGCTTGGAGAGTATTGTGACGAGAATTGGCTTCTCCATAGTGTAGAGCAAGTACATATCATTGGAGGCGCAGGCGATGTTCACTATAATGTTCTACTATTGCGCTAGTGGCTGTCAATGGTGTATGTATGGATGGAACTTTCACTTTATATAATATAACTGAGCCAACACGTCTTCATGCATATGTTGTTATTGTGGTTTGACTATTCTGGTTACTTTAGCAATGTATGTTGTTTAACTTATGAATTCATGTATGAACTATTTTGTATACGATTGTATGAATCTTATTGAAGTTGTGTTGTTGGTTTAACACGTCACTTTGGATTGTCAACTATTTTTCTTTCCATCTTGTGATGTCATTCAACTCGTGTGTTCCTTTCAGGGTGTGTACTATTATAGGATTCTAAGGGAAACACTTCCTTTTCCCCTTTGTGTGTAAGAACCCCCCCGCATCTCATTTGACTCACTGCAAGGTCACACAATTTCTTCCAAAAAAGATACCACGCTTACCTTTGCGCGCTATCACAGTCAAGCATAGCTTTACTATCCACTGCTCAGACTCCTACTCCAAATGGTATGAGGTCTAGTTGGGACTTCTTATCAGGGAGATCCCTTGATATGTTGGCGGTCTAGCACCATCAACACTTGGGTAGATGTGGGAGGAGGGTGTTACATATACTATAGTAAAAGTTCCATTTATGGTAGAATTTTATTTTTGGGGTTTTAATTTTGAAAGAGATGATTCAAAATTTTGAAAATTTTATAATTTATAATTTATTCATTATTTTTTGGGTGATTTGTTCAACTTATATATAAGTTATCCAAATTTAAAAAGCTCTTATAAAACATTGTTTCGATGACATACTTTATGTATGTTTTAGGTTGGCAGTTGTGATTTATGTGATGTCATCAATTATTTATGGGTACAAAAAAAATAAAAACACTAGTATTAAAGACAATATTTAAGTTCCTCTCAATTTGTAATTGAAACTTCCAAAACTTTCAACTATGGAGCATGAATCCACTTGAAGAAACTAGTGAAGGTTGAAAAGAGGGTATAATGAGGAATATTGGGGCCACATTCAAAAGTGGTTGGTAATGCTTCCCAACATCCATTCAAAATCACCTCTAGGTGAAATTTCATCTCATGATCATCATCTTAGGTAGATGCCCTATGATGTGGTAACTAGGCTACTTCTATCAGTGTGGTGTTGAGGCCTCGAAAATCGTTGCCACAACATTGGGGATAATCACTCGGTTAGGACCTTAAAACAACTCCTTTTCCATTTGGGATAGTGTGTCCAACCGGTTCAATTAGGTCCAGTTACCTTCTCCCAACCGCTATTAGCTTTAAATATATCTTAAATTGCTAATAGCTAGGGCCATCAGATCAATTCTTCGAGCTGATCAGGCAAGAAGAATGATCCTTAAGTTGTTTTTATGGAACAAACAAACCAATCTAAAGTTTTTCCTCAAAAGAGGACTTCTAGAAATGTAGAAATAATCTAAATCCAAACTAATTCTAAAATGCAAGAAAAGGGAACTAAATCCTAATCCTATCTCAATTAGGAAGATATAGATATAACCCAACCAAGAGAAAGATATTTAAATGATTTGGGATTTAAATATGTTTGGCCTATAATGAATATCAAGCTAATGAAATAGTTCAATTAACTAAATTATGAATACCAAAACATATTCTATTGAGAGACCTCCTAATTGAAATAATCAACCGATAACGTTTAGGAAGTAGTTCACAAAATGATATTGATTGTTAAAATAATAATTCGAATAATTAAACAAGAATACGAGGAAATAGTTCACATCATATCATTATTTGTTAAATCGATTTTAAAAGATAGATTTATGATTAAATGGTTACTCATAAATCAAAATTCAATACATAAGAACAAAAATAATAACATACGATTGAGACAAATTATTCATATCGAAAATAATACACAAATATGAATAAAATGACACATTCCTACCATTATAAAATGAAACTAGTATTTAAAACAATAGTATTAAAAATACCAATTTATTAAATGCATTTCTCTCGCTCTGGTCTCCAACAATCTTTTACAATGCTTGAACTTATGCTTTTAAAACTAGAGTTGTAATGGTACGAACTTTGCCCACCATAACATAATTCAAAGTGCAAAATAAAAATCCTCGATAATCCTTCAAATCTGAGTTTTCTCCTCTAACCTAGAACTCTAAATCCTTTATACAATAGTGCCTTCAAGGATTCGTGAATTGCAGAGAAGAGTAGAAATACCATGTAATAAGAAATCTAAAAAGATAAATTCACTATTTATTTATGAACAAAACAAAGGCACAAAGATAGAAATATCAGATGAATGTTACTCAGCTCATAAAAGAAATATCAATAGTTTAGTCTTTCTCACAAAGATGATTCTAGGAGTACAATAGTGCAACTTCTCAAAATTCTTTATGAAAATTGCTAAACAATGTTCCATTCATTCTATTGAGAAAATGATGAAAGTATACTAGTGCGAGATTTCATAAGCCTTTTTCATAAAATTCAGACACTTTATTTCATCCAACAAGTAAGCTTAAATAACAGAAAACAATTGAATCTATTGTGTAGAGCGTTGAGGGCATTTAAACATATCCCTTCAACAATGTTTAAAGGAAAACAATTTTTGGTAGAAATTTCTGAAAGTGATTTGTTGTCATCATCAACTTTGTTTATTCCATCAAATTATCTGGATGCTTGTCTGTCTTTTTGAACTAGATTGCTGCTTATCAGCACAGTTGTCCTCTTCTGTCATGAACCTGAACAAGGAAAACAGGAATCGATAAGTTGGAAATAAATGAGGTTGATAAGTGAGTTTTATTTGAAACAAATCACTTTTGAAGGAAATCATGAAAAACATAGAGTTGTAATAAATTTTGAACACAACCATCATGGATAGGGATGCAGAGTGATGCCTGTGATAAGGCAAGTTGGACTTTACAGTTTTATTGCAAATCACAATCACTTTTAGACTGGGGTAGAACTCAAAATAATCACAATCGTTTTAAAGCCTAGAGTATTTTAAACAAAATAAAAAAGGGGGCTTTCTTAAAACATATCGCAATTGCAATATCAGGAAGGTGGATGGCTTGTTATAAACCGTGTCATTTTAAAAATTTGTGATTGCGAAGTCCTATGGTGATGTGGCAGATTGGGTCTTATCACAGATTGCAAAATAGACGGGAGGCTTAGTGGTTTTTTTCGAAGGGGTCTTGAAGTGGTAAGTGGTTTATGAAGGGGGGAGTCCGAAAGAATGGAGGAGTGACACGTATATATAGGGCTAGACGGGAAAAACCATTTTTCAGAACCCCCCCCCCCCTTAAGAAACGTAAAATTGAGCACAGGGGGGTGCAAAATACTATCTGTCGTTGATCAGGGCGGTTTATATTTGAGCCGTTCATTTTATAAGATAAGTCGACTTTGAATATTATCGCAATTGACATTTGGAGCGGAGGAAAACATGACATATGGTTTAAGTCCCGAAAGACTTACGATTTGCACTGTGCATGATGATGTCATATTGCAATCGACATGAGGAAGGATATCACAATCGCAATTCGACTAGCCTAATCACAATTGAAAATCGACGAAGGTAGGAGGTATGACCTTTTGGTAACTACGATAGCCGCGAAAGAGTGGAATTTTATGAACTGCATTGTATACTCCCGTCGGGTCCGCCTATCGCAATTGACGTTCGAAGCGGGGTATGGACTTTGGAACTTTTGCGATAGCCTGCGGACGTGGGATTTTATTTCTTATGATTAATTTTCCCATTGGGTCTGGGCCTTATCGCATATTGCAATCAGGAAAGGGAGCGGAGTATGGACTTTGGAACTTTTGCGATAGCCTATGGACACAAGATTTTATGGATTTGCATGTATTTTCCCGTTGGGTCCGAGATTTATTGCATGTCACAATTGGATAAGATATGAGGCATGGACTTATATAATAACAGATCATGCGATTGCGATGGATGTAGGGTTCTTTTTAGAAATGCAGTTAATAACCCGTTTGGGTCTGATCTAATCACATTTCGAAATTCGATGTTAGTGGGGAGTCTTTGCCTTTGGATTTTTTATTTATTGGATATGCGACGCAGGGTATGGCAGAGAATGAGAGTTTGTAAAGAGTTAACTTTTGTTTATAAAAATTTTAACCTTCAGAGATTAAAAACTCTGATTTAATTTGTTTTTTTAATTAAATAACCTATATTATTTATTACTTAAGTTTTTTTTAAAGCCTAAGTATAGGTCTTGGTTCCGGGGATATTTGATTTGGTTTTTTGGGATAATCAAGGTTTAATACTTGGGTTTTAATTAAAAAACCTAAGTATTAACTTTGGTTATAGTTCATTATTAACAGTTTATTTGTTGTTGAATCTTTGATCGAAGAATCCACAGTAAGAGAATTTTTACACCAACGTTTCGAATCCCAAATGGGATCCATCATCAGGGTAAAGAGAAAGATGATAAAAGAAGAGCAAAAAGGAAGAGATAAATACTCATGAGGGAATGAATATTGAAGGAACAACACAGGTTGGCAAGAAAGATTAATAATGAAACTTAAAATTAAACTAAAAATTAACATTAATTTTTATAAATTAATATCATTTAATTAATACCTATAAAACATAATCTGTAAAAACTTAACATCTATGTTAATATTAATATCTATAAAACCTAATATATAAATTAATAATAATATCATAAACCTAATATCTATATAACAT